>JAPMOQ010022051.1:164849-217736 GCA_026543055.1 Argiope trifasciata
ATTTTGTCACCGGTCTCAAAAGTTTTCCTACCGGGAGGGGGGTCCAAACTGCAACTAATCTTGTAAAGCAAATATTTGCGATCGAACGGATCTTGATAAAATCTGATTCAATTAGTGTTATAAATTAATAATTTAATAACCGATACTGTTTAAAATTGTCAGATAAAAACTTCATATAAAAATCCATGAATGGCTGACCAGACAGGTAAATTATTCAATCTTGCGTTTATTTGTTTTTATTGGTTACATCTTATATATATTCTGACATCTGTCCTGAATTATAAAATTATCAACACTTCTCAAATTTGAGCTGTTTCAAAATCTTGAAATAGCTTTACAGACTGTGCTGTATGTAGCTATTTGTGGTTTATATTTGTAATTCTTAATCGTTTATTACTTAAGTTCATTTTAAGTGGTTTTGGGGTTTCTTATAAAATGCTAAACTTAAGATAATAATGTTTTTTCATGTTATTAAATCTTTTCAAAATTTTCATCAAAAGCTCCTAATTTTGATAAGAGGCCACTGTACTCTTAATTTCTTCGATACTTATTGACACTCCAGGTAAAAGATTAAAAAGTTTTCTATTACAATGGGAAAATTCCCTGCTCAAAGACTCTCAGTCACCTCTTCCAATTCTTTTGTAGATTAATTATTCTAAAACATAGGTCAGAACCAAATGTAAAATTAATCATTTTAAATTTCTGGTGATTTTTATTTAAATATTATCTTTCCAAAACTAGTCTTTGCAAAAAATGAGATATTATCATTGCGAATGTATTATTCATATAAATATACAGTTATAAAGTCTCCCTTTCCCTTTTTTTCAAATGATCGTCAATCAAAATTGGTACTGTTCAACCTGCCTGTCTATTTTATTTATGCTTTTATTTTTGGATTCATTTTTTGTTAGCTACAATTTATTAATTACTATTGACTAATTTTGACTACCAGTAGCTCATTATAATGAATGGTTGCTAAAGTTTTCAGTTATACTTCTTGAGTAAAGTTTTTTAGCTGTGTTACCTAATTTTTAAACTAAAATAATATTTAATTTTACATTTTTAATGTAATTTTATAATTCTAAACTTATTACAAATTTTTCTCAAAATCAAGTATTGCTTGCTTTTCTGAAATTTTCTTTCCAATAAGGATTTGTAATTAGGACTGTATCTTAATTTCACTATTTTACTTGCTTAACAGTTATTATTACTATTATTTATGTATGCATTTTTTTACATTAATATTGATAGCAATTCAAATTGTAAAACAAAAATGAAAAATTAACTGAAACAGTATTAACTGTTGTGTTCTTCCTGAATTTTTAGCTGTTGTTGTATTATCATTCATAATACATTTAATATTCATTCAGAATTTTTTACTTATTATTGAAAAATGTACTTAAAATATATATATATATTTAATTGATCAAGAATGGAAAAAATTTTATATTGGAAAAAACTTTTGTGTTTGAAAGGACCATTTTTTCCCCTTTAATGATGTTGCAAAAATAATTTTTGTATACTGTTATATTTTGAAAGCTAATAATGGCAAAGCTTCCAAATTTTACTTAATTACTAATTTCAAATTTAAATAAAAAACAAATTGAGCACTTTTTGAGGTATATATATGCCAAGCTTGATAATTCTATGTTAAATTGTATACTTGTAGAGCGATAATACATATTTATCATAACTATGAGATTGACAAACATTGCCAATAGATGTAATATGACATCATTGTCAATTTTTTTATGATTAATTGCTGATTGTAATTGACATGATATTTTCAGAATTTTTTTCTTTGATGATTAATCAATCTTATCATAGTAATACAAGTTTCTGTACAATTTTTTCCCCTTGTTTCTTTTTAAAAAAAACATGTTTTGTTTCTCTTACTAATTTTGTTTCAAATAGTTACTCTTTTTAATTGTGTGAATTGCAAATAATTTTCCTTCTGGGCTATCATATTGAGAAAATCTGTTTTTATCTAAACAAATATGTTTGCACAATTGCATTTTATTTTATTTATTTATTTTTCTGGAATAGATGAAATTAAGTTTTTACTGAATTTTATATTTATTTTCTCATTTGTAATCGTAGATAACAGTGTTTTTTCAAATACTCTTTTATTATAAAATATTCTTCAACATAATTATCAGTATTAGTATCCTCTGTAAATAAATGATCATATACTTTTCTCTCTAGTTTTAAGTAGTTTTATTTTGAAATTAATTTAGCCTTATATTACCATCTAGATCTGAGTTATTTCACGCAAACTTCTTTTTAGGCATAGCATATTTGAGTAATTGTCTTCTATTTTATGAAATCCATAATAATATTCAAAAGAAGAAAGTATCATTACTACTTTCAACTTTTCTGCTAATGTGTCAAATGAGAGGACAGTCAACTCAGTATTTTTTAACTTTTCTTAGAGAACTCATTTTAAATGCATTTATATCATTAATATCTATCCAGACATAATATTGAATCATGAGATTCTATTATATCATAATCAAATTCAAAATTTAAACTTAATTTTAAGTCAATAATAATGAAATCTAAAATTTGACATATTATGAATATTATAATTTTAATTTCAGTTTATCTGGCAAGTTTAACTCTTTTTTTCTCCCTGCAATTTATGTGAAAAGTATTCACTTATAATTTTGTAAATGAACTTATAACATTGCTGTATTCCTTGGATCTGAGCTTGAGCAAATGATTTTTTGAGGACAATTCTGATTCAACACAGATTCATTAATAGATTTAAATGTATCAATATCTCAAGGGAATTAATTACTAGTTTTCTAACAGTTTGCCAATGAAAATTATTTGACATTTCCAAAAATAGCGATATTCAAAATTTTATTGCTCGATCAATTTTGATCTCAATGGAAAACTTTTTTATTTACAATAAGTTGCTTTGGGGAAGAACTGGTTTGCCAAATATATTGGTTGTATTTAATTTCAGTTAAATTGATTAGATAAAACTTCATGCCCATGGTTCCTTAAAATTGTCAGACATTACATTTGTGTTATTTTAATAGTTTTACCTATCCTCTATTCATTGTATATATAAACTTCCCTTAGAGAAACCAATTCTTTGATATCATATAACTATTATATCATACTATTATTTAGTAGTTGATTCCTCCTATAAAGCATTTTTTTTTTTTTTTTTTTTTGCTTTCAACAATGAAAGAAAATTACTTGATTGAATATTTGATGAAACAATGAAAACTATTTTGATTTCATTCACAACAATAAAATCTATGTTATGAAATATATTTAAAAATGTGTTTGAAAATTAATTAAATCTGCTTTAAGGAATTTTACAGCAACTAAATTGGCATTATTGTTATTATAATTTTTCAAACTCTAAAGTGGAAAATGCACATTCATACGTGCTCATACATGCTGGAATATTATTGAGAGTCACTGCAAGAAAACATAGCAATTTAGCTTTTTAAAAATTAATTAAAATTTCATATATATATATATATATATAATCATAAAAGCTTTAAAATGATTAGATCCTGTAGTTAAGGCCAAAATTCATGCATCTTCACTCTGTTTGTGCATTTTTATTAGTTTTTTATGAATAGAACCTTTTTTATTATTTTGCATCCTAACATTATCAAAAGTTTTAGCAAATCTGTAATAACTATAAATAATTTACATAAGCACTATTGGATTCAAAACTTACTTTTTATGAAGTGTTTTCTTATCTTATTAATTTCACAGAATTAAAAATAATTGTATGAAGTAGCTATTTAATTTACAAATTTAGAGATTTTTTTAAGTTTGTGATTTTAATCTCACATTCCTTTTTTCCCCCTCTGTTCTACAGATAGAATGTAATGATAATTGGTGATAAGTGAAAATTATCTAAAAATTATTGTACTAAAATACTATTCTCATAAATAAATATGAAAATAACTTCCTTTTGTACATATATTGTTTTACTTTTATTAACTTTTTGACTTTGTCTTTGGTGACTGGTTGGTTTGTCAGAAATATTGTTTGTGTTCAGTTTTAATAAAATCTCTTTGCATCTCTTGATATCCATGGTTAGCTCATAAATTTTTTTTTAAGTATGAAATTGTGTTAAGTATAAAGCTGTTTTATTTGAAAAGCCATGTACGTTTTCTGTTCATTATATACGTATGAATTCTATTAAGGAAACCAAATCCTTTGATGTCATTCTACTAATAAAAAGTAACTATCCAACTCATCTGTCTTTGAACTTTCGTGGATTTTCTGTGCAGATCCTAAGCAAAACAAAATCCTTCTATTTCAGCTTTCAACTATATAGAATTAAAAAATAAATAAAATACAATAAAAATTAATTAGAGTTTGGAGATTATTTTTTCATGGAACAATGAAAAAAATATTTGTATTTCAAGCCAAAAAAATGCAATGTACTGCTGAAAATTAGGCAAATAATAAAAAAAGTAAAAATAAAAGCACATTAAAAAAAATACATATATTAAAAAAATCCAGGAAACATTTACACAAATATTAATTTGGATTGTTGAAAAGGCAATTTTTTAAGCTCTAAGATTGTATCAAAACCATTTTTAGACAATAATATTATGGAAAATTATAAAGAAAAAACAAATCTTTAACTAAAATTTCAAGGTAGAAAAAACTCTTAAGGTCTTTATCTCTAGATTTGTCTTGTAAAACTCTTAACACCTGCATATCTTCTGTTTTCCTGCAGTTTCATTAATTTTTATACATAAGAGTTGATCATTTGGCAAATGTACTGAAGAAATTATTTTTTTATGTCAGGTCACTAGTTTTTGCTATAGTTTTAAAAAAAAAACTATTTGTCTGATTATACTTTATTAGCTAAAACTTACTTCCATTAGTTCCCTCCCCACCAAAAAAAAACTTTTATTTTTCATTAAATAATTATTTTATAATACAAAAATTATCTGTATCATCAAATTATCTGTATAATTATTATCTGTATTATCATATTGTTAATTAATGTGATAATATTTTTCACTTACAACTTTCACATTTTAAATTAAAGCTAAATTTCAGGTTAACTTTTTTAAGTGTATGTACAATATATTAAATATTGCATATTTCTCATTTTATATAATATAATTTTACATTCGTATTTCTGAACACATTTTTCTGTTTTATTAAAAACTGATTAATAAGCTTGACAAACCTCGAAATAAAATGACTTCAAATTTTGGCTCTTATATTTTTAAACATAACATAAACACTTTTTTTTCTGCCTATTTTGTTCAATTAACTTGTCCATAATGTCTGAACCCTTCTTTTTATGTATATACATTGAAGCAGTGTCGAGATTTGATCAAATTTTGGATAACATTTTATCTATCCATCTATTTTATGATACTCATAGAAATTTCTTCATATTTTGGTTTTTATTATTATGTTTTGTGATACAATTATTTTCTTTTTAATGTTTGGTGTCTGGCTAAAAAATGTTGTAAAGTGTATTTTCTTCTAAATTTTCACTCTTTACTAGGAATGTGAAGAGTGAATTGATACTCTCATAATTATCAATTAAAATTATTCTGAAAATTGAACAAAATATCACATAAATGGAATAATTAAATTAAAAACCCTGTATTACATTACCGCGCATACTAAATATTATGTTGACATTGAAATAATATCAAAAGCAAGAAATTTATGTTAGAATTTTTAAGAAACTAAAGCTAACTTTGATCTCAACTTCTCTCAAAGGATATTTTGTCCACTGCTTGCAACTGAATGCATTCTTTTTTATTGTTAATGATGCTGCATGCATTCATCATTAAAAATAATGATTTATATGTATATAAATGATTGTATACATATGAATGAAATGTATATTTATATGTATACTAGCCGCCTTTGGCGACCAGCTGGTTCGCCATGAGTAAAGCGTTCTGAAATTTTCAATTAAATCACAGATTCATTAGCCTTGAAGTAATTCCGGGCATTGATTGACCTGAAATTAGTATTTTCTTTAAGATGATGGACGGAAAGTTCTAAAAGTACACCTATTCCTAATAATATTCTTTAATTTTATAAATCAGTCAGTTTTTATCATCGGTTATGCTTCCAAAATATTAACAAAAATTTCGATGATGTTGCCAGAATATTAAATATGTTTTTTAAAGAAAGCGAGAAAGGGAAAAAAAGTATTAAATTAATGATACAGATATTGCAAACGATTTCATAAATATGCCATTGAGTCGGGATTTCAATGCATATCCTGTCTAAATTCAATCAGGTTTACTGTAAATAAAGAAGATTTGTTGAATAAAATGATTTAGATATTGCAAACGATAATAGAAACGTTTGTTTTGCATTTATTTTTTTAGAAAATATCACATTTTTTGTTTCTTTTATTTTATCCTGTCACGTGCTAAAAGTATCATTTCTTTAGATTTATTTTGCGATGATAGTTTTTTTTATTTGAACTTCCGGCATTCTTTTATTTTATCCAGCCACGTGCTAAAAACATGGTTAAAATATTTCTTTAAAAATTCGTTAAAAATAGAAGCTTACGTTATAAATTGATAAATCTGATACCTTTAGAAAGCTAATTTTTTAATCTTTAAATGGATATAAAAATCATGTTTGAGCAATAATATTTTCGGAAGTTATAGCGGAAAAACGTCGAAATTTCGCTTAAATTTTAATTAATTCAAATTCTAATTAAAAATTCGAAAAAAGGGCTCCGAGGTGCACATTCCCAACCTCCAAGGTATACATGTACCAAATTTGGTAGCGGTAGGTCCAACGGTCTGACCTGTAGAGCGCCAACACACACACACACACATTGAGCTTTATTATAAGTATAGATAATGTGTTTATAAATGATTTTATATTTTTAAATACAATATTTGATAAAAGGGAAATGCAAAGAACCCTAATTATTTATTATTAGTTTGTATTTAATTTTTTTCTTTGTCTAATATTACATTAAATACAAATTTGATAGATTATTTTTTTCATATTATGTTTTGTCAGTCTTGTTTATAAAACATTCCATATTTTCATCAAGGCCTTTATTATTTTTTTTATTTAATGGGGGAAAACCAAGACAAAATTTGCGCAGAAATTCGAAACGTGTATTTATTACATGATTTTATGAATCTATGTTTGGATTAAAAGTTGTATTAAATTAGTAGCCTGTTCTTAACTTTGTTTAAGTGCTTGGAAAATTTCTCCCTAATAAAACAGTACTCTGTTTTAAATTTAAATTAATGTTCTTTCACATGAAAATATTTATTTTAAGTTAAATGGTATTAAAATTACATTTTCTTTACCAGATGACGTCTGAGGATGATTGGATGCAATGAAAAGAAATCTGTTTCTTCAAACACAACAGAACTTTTTGCTGATGCTTTGCAAATCTGAATGGACGTTTATTACTGAAGCAGCCCACTCAGCTGCTCATTTTCTGAAAAATAAAACCATACAGAACAAAAAATGTACATATATTATTAAATAAAAAGCATGCAGTTGGTTAATGATCAATATGTGAAAGTAATTTATATTGATATTACACAGAAAAGCAGCTCATCTTAATAAGAAACTTTCTGACATGTACTGCTTCTGATATGGAATTTCTTCAGAGTTCCCTTTCTGGAAGTTTTCCTGCAGATGCAAAAACGGACTGTCATATTTGTAATATTTGCAACAAAGAATTTTCTGAATTATCTCTTCTGAATGAACACTCTCATTCTCATATAACTGAAAAGCCACTTTCTTGTAATATATGTGGTGAAGAATTTCCTTCAAATGATAGTTTGAAGATGCATTATCTGAGTCATCAAAATGAAAGACCGCATTCTTGTGATGTCTGTGGTAAAGTGTTTCCGCTCAAAGGTGATTTAAACAGACATTACCGTTCTCATACAAATGAAAAACCCTTTACTTGTGATGTATGCAATAAAAACTTTGCACTGAAAAATATTTTAAAACTCCATTATCGAATTCATACCAATGAAAAACCATTTTCTTGTGATGTTTGTGACAAAGTGTTTTCTCAAAAAGGTCACCTGAACACCCATTATCGAACTCATTCAAATGAAAAACCCTATTCTTGCGAAGTATGCGGTAAGCAGTTTTCTAGGAAAAGTTATTTAAAAGAGCATGTTGGAATTCATACAAATGAAAAACCTTATACCTGTGAAGTATGTAGTAAAACCTTTTTGCGTAAATATGAGTTAAAAAGACATTGCTTTATTCATTCTCCTGAAAAGCCCTACACCTGTGATGTATGCAATAGAAAATTTTCTGGGAAAATTAGCTTAGGACAGCATTATCGAATTCATAGAAACGAAAATCATTTTCCATGTGATGAATGTGGTAAAGTATTTTCTCTAAAAAGTAGTCTGAATCGACATCATCGAACACATTCCAATGAAAAACCTTATTCATGTGAAATATGCGGTAAACAGTTTTCTCAGAAAAGCCGTTTAAATGAACATGGTCGAACTCATACAAATGAAAAACCTTATTCTTGCGATGTGTGTTGTAAAGACTTTTTGAGCAAGTGCCAATTAAAAATTCATTATCGTACTCATACCAATGAAAAGCCCTATTCCTGCGATGTATGCAATAAACAGTTTACCCAGAAAAGCCACTTAAGACAGCACTGTAGAACTCATACAAAAGAAAAACCTCATTCTTGCGATATATGTAGTAAAGAATTTTCTCGCAAATCTGATTTAACTATACATTACCGTTCTCATACTAATGAAAAACCCTTTTCTTGTGAAATATGTGGTAAAGAATTTTCTGCAAAATGTTATTTAAGGAAACATTACCGAAGTCATGCAAAAAAAAATGCATTTTCATCATAAGCCAAGGGACATTTTCTGAAAAGAATCCCCCACCCCCTCTCAAAAAAGTGACTTTAAAGGACTTTTTTATGTATATGCAATGGATAAATATTGTGAAAATATAGAAATAATATATTATGAAAAATATAGAAATAAGACTCCTATCTAAAAGTATTGAAACTCGGATTCATTTACGAACTACTGTATATATCAGCTAATGCTTCAAATATCCCTTGTTCAAAGAAAAAACTAAGAAGTTTGTGCGGAACAATTTCTGCTAACTTTCTAAGTGCAATAAGATGGAGGGACAGTTGTCAAATCTGATGTATTAAATATGTCCTGAATTATTTTTGTTTTAGATTGTTTTCGTTGTGCTATTTGCATTCCTACATAGTATGCGAGTTCTTACAACAACAAAGTTATAAGAGCATATTTAATTCTTAAAATTCAAGTTGCAAATAATGACATCATACTAATATTCTTTGTTAGATAATAATTCAATCGCTGGAGTTTTAAATCTTAACAATTCACCAAATAATAAATTTAAAGAGTACTTACTCAGTTATTGTATAATTTTAATTTTTTTGATTCTGCAATTCTGTTTCAATTTCCTTTCTTCAGATTATGAATTGGAGATGTGCAATACTTTGCAAATTAATTGAGACAAACACAAAAATTTTCACGTGTTCTGTTTAATTAGTATAGACTCACTTGCATGCATGATATAGCAGTCTAGTTACTAATATGTCCTCTTCTAGCTTTAATGAGATCCTGTACACGTTTTGGCGTAAATTCCACTAATTTATATAAATTGTGGATATCATAATCACCAAACCAAACTTTTATGACATTCTCAATAATTTTTTTCCTTAGTTGAGATTTCGTTTTAATCGCACGTCACTTCTCATTGCTCTAAAAGTTTTCGATGTTTTTTACATCTGAAGTTATACAGGTCAATCAAAAACTGTCAATTTCGTTTTTTGAAAAAAATTCTTTACCGGAATTTTAAAAGAATCTTTTTAAATTCCTTTTAATTGAAAAAAAATTTATTTTTTCTTAATTTTCCTCAAAAATTCTTTCTTGGAATAATGACATGAAGCAAGATCTTGTTGAAAGACACCAATACCACCAGCGAACACTTGCATTAGTGGCACAATTTTCTCCTCCAGTATTAAAATGTATTTTTTAAAGTTCATTATCTTTTCAACTGGTACTCAGCTGCCAGCTTCTCCAAATGTGAAATAAACTCAAAACATCTGCTTCTGAGGTTGCATAACTGTTTGAGATGTTTACAGATGAGATCTCCAGCACTTTGTCTGGTAAATGTTGATTGAATCCCTTGCACACACACAGAGAGAGAGAGAGAGAGAAATCGTTATCTCACTCAATATAACTTTATTCCACTCTTGTGCAGTCCTAGCCCAATACGAATGTTCTCTCTTTATTGTAGATGTCAGCAAATGTATTTTGATTGGTGTTCTTGCCTATCTACCTATATCAATAAGCCTTCATCGTATTGTCAATGAATCAACGTTCAATAGCTAATAATTCAATAGCTAATAACTCTCCCTGAAGATCTGTACTTGTTTTGTTAGGATACATGTTACTATTTCGAATAAGAAATATGTCTGTTCGCGATGTTGTCACGTTTGAGCCCACATTTACTCTTTCATTTTCAAGAAAGTATACCAAACTTAATTTGATGATTAATAATTCTAAAAAGACTTTATTTTTCCAACTTCAACTGCGGTAGCAATATCTCTCACAGACATAGAATTATGCTGACTAAGGATAACAATTCTAGCCCTGTTTCCTGGAAGTGATATCCATTTTTTTAACGCACGTTAGAACAAGATAACTCGCACAATCGGCCACTTCTTACAGTAATTGAAGTAAAGTACATGTGATAATCACATGGTGAAACGAGTTTAGATTAATTAAGACCGGCCATTTTTTAAAAAATAAGAAAATGCCTCTGAAACCTGTTTGAGGTAGAAAATTCCGGAGAAATGAAGAATTTTTTTCAAAAAATGAAATTTGTTTTAATTAATTTGCACAGTACTGTTTATAAAAAACTTGTTACACAACGATTCATAAATTATATGTTTTCATTGGAATTTCTTTTGTAAGGTTGACGGTTATAAATATCCGATTTAATCGACTTCGTGATAACTGAATTTGTGATAAATTGTATCATAATAAAATTGATTTGAAATTGTTTTTGATTCAATGTGATTTGAACTACTGTTGTCTTCTTATTTTATCTCTATTGCTCGCATTGCTTTTAAGAATTGTTTTTAATCTTAAGCTTTTGATAGCTTGTAATTTCTTAAATTGAGCATCTTAATTTTCCGAGTTTTACGATTTTTTAAAAAAGTTTTATTGTTTCGGAAATATGTTTTTCTTTAAATTATTATTTTCACACTTTTGTGGTAAATATCATTGTATATGTGTGTTAGCTTTTTAGTCAATAATTAATTTCTCGTACTTTTCAATCAATATTTTTTATATTACATTTCTTAGTGCTTTAATTTTCATTTCAAAAATTCAAATTTTATGATGTAAATTGTGATGCATAGGATAATATAGAACAGTCATAAAATGTGGTTAGTTATAAAATAGTTTTCAAAAGCAATGTTTTGTTGTATTTTGAGCATTTATTGTATTAGGAAGATTATTTTCTTTTGTCCTTTCCCCCTTATTGACGATTATGTACATAAGGATGATTGATATTAAAATGACCTTATTCAGACCTCTCTCATATCCATTCTACCCATCGGATCATTAAATATTTATAAAACTTAGTATCTACATTATAACGTTATACGGACCATGGAAAAAAGATATCTGCAATAAAAAATAGTTCAAATTTTGACCACCAGGTGGCACGCTTTCAAAATTCCTTTTTCAAATTAGTCAAACCTTTAAATAGATATGTCATCAGAGCCCGAAAATTATTCTGCTTACCTTCGCCGTTTTTAATCATACCCCAAAGATCGAACTTTACTGATAAAACAGTTTTATCAAAATGAACGAAATAGCTTAGGTGCATTACATGAATATCGTTGTGTAAAGTCATGGTGTAAAAGGTCCATATGAAGAACGATTTGAAGAAACTGGAGACTTTGGTGTGCTGTCAGGAAGATCGCTACTCTTGTGGTTGTAAGAATCTCCAGTTCCAATTTTTCAGCTAGATGATCGAACTGTGTCACGTGAGTTGGCGATTCTATGGTCTATTGTGCAGAAAATTCTGATTTGAGGTTATTTTAAAATAATTTGATATAAAATGCACGTGGTGCAAATGCTGTAAAGACGACAAACACGCTATAAATTTGGCAAAAATGGAAGTTGACGCATGGCATCAAATTCTGTGGTCTGATAAGTTGCACTTTTCTTTGTATGGAGCTATGAACAATCAAAATTGCCGCATATGAGGTCTTAACCTCCTAATAACCTGTACCAACAAACACTGCATTTTGATTACTTGACTGCATGATGTGGATTTACTGCTGATTTTATCCTCGGGTCGTTTTTCTTTGAAACTATCACTCTTCAGGGTTCTAAAATGTGATGTTACGAGTGTGCGGTACAGTAAACTCCTTCGACGGTAAGTCACTCCTGCTTTACATGAACGGCAATACTTGCAGACCACTAACTTCATGTAAGATGAAGTTACTCCTCACATTGAGTGTCAAGTTAAAGAACTGTTTCATGCTAACTTTGACGAGAATCTTGTTTTATCCGAAGCATTTCTAGATATTTGGCCTCCTCGTTCAGCCGATTTAAATTTCTGTGATTTCGGACTGTAGGAGATTCTTAAAAGATCACGTTTATGGAGGAAGAGTTAGGATTTTACTTGAGTTGAAAGCCAGCATTACATGCCATATTGTTGATATTCCTCGAGAGTTCCTTCTTGCTACCATTGAACATCCTACAATACGCTTTCGACATATCATTGATATCAGTGGAGCACACGTTGAGCGCATTCTGTAATTGAACAAATTTTTAGAATTCTAGCAGATTTTTTTTTTTTTTTATCTTTCTTTAAACCCTACAGTTCCTCTTGGTGGTTAAAATATGAACTTTTTTTTTATTACCGAATATTATCTCCCTGGTCCATACAACTTATATATTAAATTTTTATCAAAATTTGGGTTCTAGAAGGTCTGAGTAGGATCACTTTAATTATAACCAAAGTGTATTATATTACCCAAAAACTAATTTTAAAATTGTATTTCAGTTATTTTGTATGAGCATTTAAAACACGCTTTTATTATATCATACTTGTCTTTAATAATACACACATTGATAAATTACTCCTTTTGAATCTCTTTTTTCTTCTTCTAACTATAATTTATTTTAATTAATAACCCGATATACTGCAAATTTTATTAAAATATTAGGTACATATTTAAATTTTTTTTTAAATCTTCAAACAAATAATAATGTGTAATTTTTAAATATCGATTTTTTTTATGACTATAAATTTTGGATTTCAAATTGTGGGCTTTAAATAAAATTAGCTTATCAAAAGCATAAAACATATTGATTTTTTTTGTATGTGTGAATAATGGGATTTAATCAATTAGAATTAACAAAGCTAAAACGTTTCATATAAATGAAAAGTGGAGTGTCATAATGTACTTAGGAATTAATTTCCTTGTAAGGTACTTTAAAGACATTTTTACTCTTTTAAATGAAAGATCATTCTCTTGTGATATATTTAACAAAATATTTTTCACACAATTGTTGTAGAATTTTGTGACAATTAGACTTTGCCATTCTAAGAGAATATCTTTATATTGTGATGTAAGCAGTTAAAAAAATTACATTTAAATAACCTTTATCATACTTGTATAAAAGAAAAAACATGTACTTGTGATATATGTTGTAAGAATTTTCTCGAGAGAGCAGTTTAACTGCTCATTATTTTTATATGTATCATTTTAAAAAAATCATCTTTTATTTGCTGCTGAGAATTCTCAGAAAATTTATTTAAGTCAATATTGTGAACTCATGCAAATGAAAAACCTTACTTTAACAATATGCGGATTAAATATCTTTCATTATAATGTAATTTAAAGGACCATTTTTGTACTTAATGAAAAAATAAATGTAGCAAAAAATGCTAAAAGGATTTTTTCTTTTCACAAGAGTGATGTAAATATACTTTTTAATGTTCATGCAAATTATATATTCTTTTTGTAAAATATACAACGTTAATTTGCTGATTTAAATTTCAACTATAAGTATTAAAATTGATTTCAAAATTATTTCTGACGAGATTGCAGTTTCATTTAATCTAGAGCGAACAATTACTTTATACTTTTTTGTAATTTTTAGTATAACAATTGATTGATTTCTTAATTCTTTTGCATAGCCTATAAACTCTTTGATTTTATTTACAGTTGTAAGAAGTTCAATTGAAGGTTTTTATTTGTTGAGATACTGGTGGTAGTTGTAGTAGGATACCCATAACCATTTATTTTTGACTTTTTCGTATACTTAGTATAGAGAAAATATAGTAATAGTCTCCATGTTTTAAATAGTAATAGTCACCATGTGTTCGAAAAACACCTTTTTAGAAAATTTCCGTCAGTCTGTGACAAAGATAACTAAAAGGTTTTTTGAGTTAGACAGTTGAAACTCGAAAAACGGGCTTAACACTCAAATCTATACTTTCAGAAACATAATGTGATAATTCAAACGCAATGACTTAAATGTAATATATGTAGTATAGATTTTGTGACCATAGATGCAATTTTTTGTTTGTTTGTTTCAGTCTGTTGTGAAAACCTTGTCTAAAACACAAATTCGGTTTCTGTCGATCGTTAATTAATTCACCAAGAATGTCACGTTAGGTTCAGTAAAACTGCTAAATTCATGACAAAAGGTTATTATTTAGTAACTATATTACTCCATTGCTATGAGGATCGTTCTGTGGTATGTTTATTTGAGTATATACGAGAAAGTTTTGGGGTAACCACTCTCATTTTATTGTGTTGAATCCTATCGTTCATATATCCCTGTGAAACTAAAATCCTTTTTATTTATATTTTTTAGAATTTGTGAATGCTTTTTATGGTTTAAAAAATATAAAGTTTTATGAGAAACGACATTCTTCAAAATTGTCATTCCGTAGTGAAGGGCGCGGGAGAGGGCATAAATTTTTATACGCCAAGAAAAAAAAATGTTATTTGAACAGCGAATTTTCTGATAATGATATTGAGCTACAAAATGGGAATGAAAGCGTTCGAAATTCACTAGAATCCGAGAGGTTATCATATATTAGAGTTTAGAACGAACTTCATTGGTTTATTAATACTTTAATAGCCACGCAACATATTGTTACGGATTTCACCGCCTTGTTCGGTATGAAAACACGATCGGCTGGCTTCTGTAGAAAATGATGACATTTATTAACACAAAGAACTCGAGCACACAGAGGCCAAATATTTACAGCCGAGACGAACTCAGGACAGCAAATAGTACCCTATAAGTAGAAATCGACCACAACCCATAAAACAGCCAGACATAATCTATCAGGACTGGGGATTCTCGGAGTTCCGCTCTACGGTCTCTAAATGGCTATACCTCACGACTCTGCTTCCACAGTAGACAATAGGACTTGGCACACAGCCCGGTTCAGCAATAGCTTTGGCTTCACACAACGCTGATATTCTATCGTTGCTTCGCTACTCTCTCCAAGACTCTTTTCTTGTCTACGATTCCGACTACCCTCCAATTCACGACGAACTACAGCTTGAGAGTGCCGGTCTTTTATAGTTCCCGGAAGGTGAGCTTAGAGCTTCTATGTCAATTAGGCATACCTCAATTCCTAATGGACAGATCGTTAAAATTCTCGAAGTTTCCAGCATTATCCATTTTGTCGTGAAATTCTTCGCCAAATGGTCGCCAAGCTCTGGGATCACTGGCTCGGCATCCGAGCAGGTTCTAATACAGATAATTCAAATCGGCTTTTCCCTTAATAGAACTAACCATGCTAGGAAGTAACAATTAAGTTTGTAACCATATTTGTAATAGCCGGAGCAATTGTTAATGTTCGCTCTTATAATATGTGCTAATTGCTAAAGTTGTGTTTTATGTGTATGTTCGGATACATTAAATTATTTTGTGAATTTAATAAAATATTTAAAAAACAATTCTTCAGATATATTTCCAGACCTTGGCAACATTTGACTGCATAGGCCATTATAGTATTAAACAAAATTCCGAATTCTAATACGGCTCCTGTTGTTTAATTTTAAGGTAGTATTTTTAAATTGTTCAAATGTGAATTTGCTGAAAGTCGCCTCACGTTTATTATTTAAAATAAAGACTGTTTTTTAATCTATGTTCTTGCATTGATTGGGATACTCTACTATTAAATAAATTTTATAGATTTTATTTATTAAATAACTTTATTGAACATCGAAGTCGCGAAGCATATTTTCTGTTATTGTAGTGTGTTGAGAAAGTTGCCTTAGAATTATATTCCAGCTATACATTATTGATTTTTTAATTTTAAAACTTAAATTTGTATTTTACCGACAACTGACAATACTTTTGTAAATATATATTATACTATATTTGAAAATTTATTTTATTTTGTTTCTATATATTTATTTTGAAATCGATAAATATTCCAGAATTTTTAGATATTTTTTCCTTCAAATTTTTAATTCTTTATTTTTTACGCAGATTAATCCTTAAAAAAAATCTGAATTTTAAAATCGCATGGTAATCCTCAATGCCTACTTCTTAATGCACAGACGTTGTAGAAAAAGTTGCAGTAAGATATGCTACAACAAATTAAAAAATGTAAATGCACGATCAGGATAATCAATTTGCACTGTTCAGTTACTCGCTTGAATAATTAATTGTTCTTTTTAATGACATTTTTTGTTAAAATACAAGGAGGTTAGAATTGAAACACACTTTCTCTGGGCTCTTTGTATACCGAATTACTCAGTGTAAAGGCTCCAAAATTGTTGAGCGTACTATTCGAGAACCTGGGGAAATGGATTACATGAAAAAAAAAAAAAAGCTCTAGAACACCGATAGAGAGCGCTGTACGACAGAAAATATGCTGAAAAGACACACACAAAAAAATTTGACAGCGTATTCTAAAACCCTCCACGCTTTTGCGCGATTATGATGGATTTAATTTATAAAAACAGGTCTAAGAGGGAAACTAAAAGGAGGGGATTTAGCATTTAACAATAAAATAAACTAGGATTACTCGCTTGCTGAATTAAAATATCCTATCAGAAACGACACGATCTTCGTATATACGCGAGAAAAAATTTAACAAAAAAAATATCTTATAGGGCGAAAATCAAGGTCGAAGAATTCCGGAAATGCATTCATCTTTTCACGTTTTTCCCCTTAATGAGAAGATCATCGAAAATTAGTCGTCTCAGAATACAGAAAAGAACAGTTAACACAATTTATTCGAACGTATCAAATATTCAATCTCTAGGATCTTATCGATGTAGGGGAAGGAACTCTATATGGTTCCCTTCTAAAAAATGCAAAATCTACTTTCTGTAAATAGCTCGCTCAACCGTGGATCGTAATAAGCCGATTGCAATGCTTCTCGCGTGCAAAGGGATATTGTTTTTCAAATCTGCCAAGCTTATGAAACTTCTTCTATAAACCAGATTTTTTAACTATCCTCACAGCCAAAAATCACATTGATTATGATCTGGAAACCGCAATGACCAGGTTGTCAGAAAAGCATGACTAATTATTCTGTCAACAGTAAAACGTTGCCGAAGAAACTGCTGTACACAGAATCCAGTGGGTGGAGGCGCTCCATATTGCTTAAAGGTAAATGAATCAAGGCATTGACGCTGTTGCGTTTGGGTGTTAGGCAATATATATTTTAAAGCTATCTGCACAATTTTAAGCAATTCATTTGTTAAACCTCTAAACTAAAAGATTTCGCTTTATATTTTTTCACTCCCCCCCCCTAAAAAATGTTTTTTACCCTATACTTTTTTCATTGATCGGATATATTTAAGTTTCTTTTTTTTTCAATCTTAATATGGAAAGAATTAAAAATATATTATTGTTATTGAGAATTTTCAAAAAATGTCATCGCGAACGTAGTCACATCATAGAGCTGATATATAAATGGAGGGAGCTAATTGCTTTTTCCTGTCTCAACAAGTGTGCCCAACATGAGTCATGTGACTTAAGAAAAATCTGGGAGTAAGAACATCTTTTTGGCGCCATATCGCAAATCTTGGCATACTCAAAAACTGCCGCGCAACATTTCGCTTCCCGGCTTAGGTCCAGTTGGTTTTCATTTACGGTTAAACCAACCGAAATCCTAAAAAATAATTCCTAGACAGTTTACATAAATATCTTTTTTACACTTTGCTTTTATAAATATCCGAGTTAAATTATATTTTGATTTTTTACTTTGTTTTTGTGCAATAATTAAAAGTGATTATTTTTCTTCTTTAAATAAACATTTTATTTCTTTTCTTTGCCTAAAAACATTTCAAGATTTTGCATTACATGCTCAAATACTTACAATCATTCTCTCAAACAGATAAAAAACAACTTTTTAAAAACAGATTATTAAAGTGTCATAAGTCTTTTTTTTATTCCAGTATATTTAATATAGTAATAAATATCAATACTAACCATGTTATGAGATATAAAAATTATAGAATCTTAAAATATTTTATACAGATATTTTTTAGTTTAAAACTGGTAGGAAACCTTTTTTTAAAATCATTTATCTGTTG
This sequence comes from Argiope trifasciata, assembly GCA_026543055.1. Lineage (NCBI taxonomy): Eukaryota > Metazoa > Arthropoda > Arachnida > Araneae > Araneidae > Argiope > Argiope trifasciata. The sequence continues at coordinate 183,439 of JAPMOQ010022051.1, forward strand.
ATTCTACTTTAGTATCCCTGTTAAAAATATAAAAAATTAAAAGAATTGAGAAGAGATTACTTAATTATTTTTGAAAAGAGAGAAAATCTTTAACTATCATAATTCTAAATATTTATTCTGAAGACTTCATTTTAGTAACTGGAACCATACAACAAATTTTTTAAAACGGAAATTAATAAACATTTTTATAATCTAACTCGATCAAAGCTACTTTTTTGTTATTTATTATTTGTATGAAGTTGTAAATATAATTTTAGGCAATTAATTTTATAAATACAAAAATTATTTAACAACTGTAAATATATTCTTGTAAATTAGTTTTATAAGCATTTAGGTGAATAGCATTTTTAAATCAAATTCTATAAAAATAAAAATTACAATTCTTTCCCAATAGGGTTTTATTAAAACAATTTCTTATGAAAACAATTAAACGATTTCCTATTATTTATTCCAATTTCTTTACAGAATAAAAATTTAAAAAAATAGCCTAGGGCATAGATGAGTAATAAAATTTTTATCAAATAGCAAGATCTGGACTCTTATTTTGTCAAGGTTTTATATTCGTTAGAAAATGGTATATAATTCTAAATTATGATATAAACACAAGAAAAAAATGTATTATCAAAATAAAGTACAGGAATTCTAAATTAAAAAAATACAGCTTATTTGGTGTGACCCATAAACAAATTTTCTGTGACTAAATAAAGTTTATGATTTAGTTGCTAAAATTTTTCTTTTAATAAAAAAAACCACAAATTATCTGACTGAATAGTTGTTAATAAAACATAAATAAAATAACATTTTGGTTATTTGCATTAAAATAAACACACAATTATTAATCGGTCAATAATGTTTATGCAAACACTTGTATTGGCGAGAAAAAATCCCGCCAATCTTGTAGCCAAGCGCTAGCAACACATTCGAGATTAAAATAAAGCAAGTAGCAAAATATAACGCAGTTACATCAGTTTAAACCAGAGTTTCCCAAACTTTTTTGTGTCGTAGACCCCCTGCCATGTTTTTCCGTATTGAATAGACCCCCTACTTACCTGATATTCATTTCCTGTAAATTTTTAACTGTAGTGAAGTTTACTGTTAAAAACTTAAAGTAAAAACACATGTTAATTTATACATTTATTAATTGAATTTAAATTTATACTACTCAAAATAAAATTTCGTATCTGTTATGTAAAATCTATGTAACATGAAATAAACATAAAATAAACTTACATAAGCAAAAAGTCAATATTTAGATTCGAACATGGCATCAGTCATCTATGGGCAAAATAAAATTATTTAAATAAGCTTACAGCTTACACAATTTCATAAACATATTTAAAAATTTTTTTACTTCATAGGCACTTTTATGAATAATGTAAATGTTATAAGATAGTATGATGTGAGTAAATAGGTACTATCAGTGTATGTGTTGAGATTTACTATCGTGGATCCCCATTTTCATTTCATGGACCCCCAAATTTTTTTTCCGCTGACGTAGACCCCTTGCATGTTGTCATAGACCCCTAGGGGTCGATATAGACCACTTTGGGAATCACTGGTTTAAACGAAGCTTAGTAGCATGTTAAATAAATTCAATACAATAACTAAACCAAACTGTGAAATATTAATCAGTTATAACACCAAAATCACTGAGTAATCGAGGTTACGAAATTTTAAATTGACTTAAAATGGATATAAACAGAATAATTTTTTTGTAAATACATGTGAAATGATGCAGGACTATCCTTAGAAGCTTTTTCTTTGCATCTAATTGCACAGCAATAATTAAACATGGCTTAAATAAGCTCTAAATTCCAACAGTTAAACGCGGGAAAAAATCTGCCATTGAAATATAATGGGGAACGGAGAATGTGGTTACAGCTAACACAAATTCTGTCCCATGGTCACGTGTTTCTATCTTGTCCTACACGAAAGTAGGGTTGCACTTCCTCTATCAGTATCCCAGCTCTATGAGTCACATATCTTAAATGAAACAGAATTTACATCTAATTAGCGTTATCCTTAGTTGCAATATGTGCATATCACATTTCCCCAAACTGCGCATTTTCTCCACTCATTAGTTTTCTACTCTGATTAAAACTAAAAAATTATTTATAGAAACTTTAGAAACGGCTTCAGTCTAAAGGAAACAATGTAAAATATCTTTAAGAATTAAATTTTAAAATTATGGATAAAGAATTCATTAAAACTATTATTTATTCTTAAATAGAAACTATTATTTTATTGCAAATACTGTATTTGGTACGACTAATCGTACTTGGCATTATCCAAGACCATGAGTGAAGGTGTGAAAATGTGATAATAGGAAGGTAATGTTGCAAGAATTGGCCATTAATACCTTAGCCCATACCTGCAAATAACGTTTTATCTTTACCCACTGTGCCTGCAAATAACGCGTTATTCACTGATGCTGAACTTGCAAATAACGTTATCCTTACTGAATAAACTGTTCTGTTCTAGAATAAACTAGGATGAGATAAATGCAAAAACAATTATTGATAGATTACGTTTACCAATATGTAACTAAACTTTGTGTTTTGGGAATAACATGGCCAATTAGCAGCATGCTACAGAAATAGAAGCAACATTTATCTATACTTATAATAAAGCTCAATGTGTGTGTGTGTGTGTGTGTGTGTGTGTGTGTGTGTGTGTGTGTGTTGGCGCTCTACAGGCCAGACCGTTGGACCTACAGCTACCAAATTTGGTACATGTGTACCTTGGAGGTCGGGAATGTGCACCTCGGAGCCCCTTTTTTTGCATTTTTAATTAGAATTTGAATTAATTAAAATTTAAGCGAAATTTCGACGTTTTTCCGCTATAACTTCCGAAAATATGATCGCATACTCATGATTTTTACATCAATTTAAAGATTAAAAAATTAGCTTTCTAATGGTATCAGTGTTTTAATGTGTAACTTAAACGTCTATTTTTAACGAATTTTTAAATAAATATTTTAACCATGTTTTTTTTAGCACGTGACTAGATAAAATAAAAGAAAACAATGACGGAAGTTCAAATAATAATAAAAACTATCATCGTTAATCAAGTCTAAAGAAATGATACTTTTAGCACGTGACTGGATAAAAAAACATAAATATAAAATGTGATATCTTCTAAAAAAATAAATGCAAGGCAAATGATTCTAAGAAATCGTTTGCAATATTTATATCATTAATTCCATAAATTATCTTTATTTACAGTAAACCTGATTGAATTTAGACAGGATATGCATTAAACTCCCGACTATGGCATATTCTATAATCGTTTGCAATATCTGTATCATTAATTCCATAATCTTTTTTCCATTATAAAATGTGATAGTTTCTGAAGAAATAAAAGCCAAGTTTTCTATAACCGTTTGCAACATCTAAATCATTTATTCAATTTTTTTTCTTCCTTTTTCGCTTTTAAAAAAAAAAAACATATTTAATATTTTGGCAACACCACGGAAAAAAAGCATTTTTAATTTCAGGCCAATCAATGCCCGGAATTACTTCAAGACTAATGAATATGTGACTTAATTGAAAATTTCAGAACGCATTACTCATGGCGAACCAGCTGGTCGCCAAAGGCGGCTAGTATTTAAATAAATACATTTGACGAAATGGTTTTATACCATATATAGTCAATAATCATCTATTTGTTATGTGTTAGATGCATAAATATTAACTCGTCTTTTTTTTAAAAAATCAAAAATGAAACCCTTTTTATCATAAAAGTTAAGGACCGATTACTTGAAAAAAATTTCTAATCATAAATTATTACAGTTTTCCATCTTCCTAGGAAACAAAAATTGCTGCGAAGGAAAAATAGTCTGGCGATTTTAATGCAATTCAATTATCAGGACAATTTTCGGTATCTGCTTGAAAATTGAACCCTTTTTTTAAAGAGAAGGCTATCTGTATGAAGCGGAACAAAAAATAATCTGATGAAGCAACATCTGTTGAATACAGAACAACATACCCCAGCAAAATGATTCTAAGGTTTGACAACATACAATTTTTTCATATTAGAAAGCAGCCTTGTTTTGTTTTTCCTCATATTCTGGACCTTACTCCGTCAATACTTCAATCAGATTGATCAATTGTTGTTTGTATCCTTTACCATTGATGGTTAAGAGGATAGGATGAGGAGGTGAATGAGGGTTATTGACAACTCGGAGTCCACTGAGGTAACTGAAATAAATGAAGACACCAAGATTTCTTTTTAGCAGAAAGATTTGATGGAAGTATTGAATATTGGATAATTCATTATTTCCCGAATATTCATTATCAGTTATTGAATCCTTTCATAAAAACCGGGGAAGTCCTTAACACATTGACTACCGTGCTGAATTCCTTACAATGCAATTCATATGGCCCCCACCGATCATCGGTGACCCCTACGGCAGCCAACGTGCTAATAATGATTCTAATTTAATTGCATTTACGCACTGTCGTTATCCGAAATTTATACTATTTAATAAACTGTTAACTGAAAATTAAAATTAAATCATTTTCATGACAAATTGCACTTTTTAAAATATTCAAAAATTCTAAATTTTATAAAATTCAAAACAATTTTATTAATTAGATCTGATTTTTTAATCTGTGTTAATTTCTTATTATAACTCATTTCTGATATTTAAGCACTGTCTAATAATTGTTAGAATTTTATGTTTCTTCTCAGTTACACTTTTTAAAAAAGTTATTTGAACAAACTTAGTTTTTTTTCCTCAGAACAATTTTATCTTTTATTTCCAGATCAGAGAAAGAAAATACGGTTGGAATCTGAAGACTTTGAAAATATCCCAAGAATTTTTCCTGTACTTGGAGATGAATATTTTGCACCCGTCGTAAGAGGTATTGTTAAATAATTGCTGGAAACTGTTATCGTATAGAAGAGATAAAATTATTTTACTTTTGACATTATTTTTGCCATTCTTTGAGAATTTTCCATATTTTCTGACTAAACCATGAGAAAATAAATTAATTTTACTATGTAGTATACGTTAAACATATATTATTAAATAATTGTATAATGTTATTAAACTTGTATTGTACTTTTCAAATTAACATTTTGTAAAATGAATTACATCATATTGTTCAATTAGATTATGAACTTTTTAGGTTGTAAAGCTGTTAAATATGTATATATGGATCCTTTCTAGCTTCATAAATCCGCTTCATTCTATTATCACATATTTAAGTAATATATTTTCACTTATAGTTGTATTTTTAAGGTAGTCACAAATCAATGTTCTGATATCGTCTGCCATTAATATCAGAATCAGTATCTTTAGCATTTCACAGAAAGTATAATTTTTGCAAAAAGTTAACTTACAAAAGGCTTTTAACTTCTTCTTCTTCTTTTTTTAATTTTAAATCTGTGATTTCTTCTTTTTCTCTATTAAGGCTAAACCTATCAACATCCATTTTTACCTTTCAATAATATTTCTTGTTTCACAACGGATTCGAAAACCCTCAGCGTTTTTACGCATGTGTTAGGATGGGTTTAATTTGTTAAAATAGGAGTCGGAGGAAAGATGAAAGCAGGGGATGTTTGAATTTAACTAAAAAATAAACTTGGATTACTCTCGGACTGAATTAAAATAATATGAAAAGACACGACAGGATATTCACATACACGTGAAAAAAAATTGATCAAAAATGTGCTTAATAGGGTGAAAATAAATGACGAAGGATTCCAAAAATGTGTTCATCCTTCCGCGTCTCTCCCCTTAATGAGATAGAATCATCGAAAAGTGGTCGTCTCAGAATACTGAAAGGAACAATAGTTTGATGAAATATAAAAGAACTATGAATGAAATATTTTTTCTCTTTAGATTTATTTGACTTGTATTTATGAATTAAAATGCTGAATGATAAATATTTTCATAATCTGAAGAAAAATATAAAAATCAGCGAAATAAAGAATGAGATAAGGAAGCTTTAATTCAAATATATTAGCAAAATGAATATAAAGGCATTTTTCAGTCACTATTAATTTGTAACAAATATATATTAGTTTGATTTCAACATATTAAATTTAGAAACGTAGGAAGTCAACAACATTTGTTATATATCTTCTCAATAAGTATTACGGATATTATAACAACTCGCTGTTTTTTCATCTGTATTTTTTGATTATACTAATATATACTTCTTAAGATGTAACAAAAGAATTTTAGTATTTTCATGTAAGTACATGTTTCACTCATGTAACTGTGGTGATTCACATTTGCATGCTTTGAATTTGTACGCATTGCTATGTATATTTAAAACATGTTCCTGTCATGTAACCACTGTTACATGTTTTACTAATTACTGGAACGAAAAATTTACAGAGATTCTTATTAGATGCTAAAAAGGTACCAGAGAAATAGTATCCCTCCTTGACGAGAAACTTACCCACTAAAATGAATGCTCCAGAAACGAATTATGGTCTATCTCAGTTGCATGTACCTACAACCAAGATCTGTAGATTCTTCTGTAGAAATTCTGTGTGATAGGACTTCTTGTCAGTAGACTAAGTTAATGCAAGCGCTTGCTTGAAAAATGATTCTATTGTGGGAAAAGTGATCTCAATGCGATCAATTTTCCTGGTGAGATGACACCGAGCGCTGTTGTGTTATTATTTAATGAACGATTTTCTATCTGCTTTTGTGTTATTAGTTTTCACAAGTTCTACCTTTTGTATACACCATGGATAGGTTTTTAATACTTGTATTTCATGTTTTATTCGTGAAATAAAGCGTCGTTTTAATTATCCAGCATTTGTCATCGTTCGCTATAAGGTTTACCGAATGATATTTGTATCAAAATTTACTTCTTTTATCACTGTCAATGTTTGAGTATGATTTGTTCTTATGTTTGCGTGTTTTATTTAGTTTTATTTTAATCTTTTTTAAAAAATTATGTTTTAGAGAAGATGTTTGTTGGCAAAATAAACATCAAGAAGGAGACATCTCGTTTGATCAAGTAAGTGGGCTTATTTTTCCTGCACTTGTGTTTATTTTAGAGTTTAAATCAACGTTAATATGCTACTTCACATCGTGTTTCAAACTTTTTTTACCATTATAAAATTTTATTTTTATATACTTTGTTTACGAAAAAGTAAGAAGATTATTTGAATGGAATTACAGCTCACGTAACATGCCACCAGATTTTTAAAAAAAAATCTTTTTGATTCTTAATATTCTAGAAATTTTAATTTCTGCATTGGAATTTTACCAATTTTCAAGTTTGGATTCTAAAAGCAGATTTGTAACATTTTAATTTGATTTACCACTTTAGTATGGTATATATTAGAAAAATAATTAACTCATTTTTATTCCGTATTCTTAATTTAATGTGCATACTTTTTTCAAGAGAATTCTCATCTCATTGGCCTATTGGAAACCATTTAAAAAGAGTTCGATGGACTGAGCAAAAAGGTAAAATTTTCATTAAAATTTATGTTGCTTTTAATTAGTTTTACAAATGTTTTACTCAAATTATTTGTCTATTGTTATTCTTAAATTTATAAAAATTAAACTTTTTACCGTATGAGCTGTTACGTTCCCCATTTAGTAATTTTATGTACACTGCTACGAGCCAAAAATATACTAAAATTGGCATAATAATTATACATAAATGAATTTTATGTACTTTACTAAATTGTTATACGTAATTGGTGGTACGCCTAACAATTTAGTTTCTTTTTATACGTATCAGTTAATATTGCTGCAAACCTGTAATGCTGCTTCCTAACGTGACTGGTTCAATCACTTTAAAGACCATTTTAAGATAAGCTCTATTGGCTGTCACGTTAGTGAACTCAGAGCTTGGCATCCATTTGGCGACGTTGGTGAAAAACAATATCGGAAAGCCTACAGAATTTTAACATTTGAGTCAATAGGAATTGTTTGATTGATCCAGAACCTTCTCAACCCGCCTCCAGGAACTATAAATTGCCGGCGATTTCAAGCTACTGTAGTAGTCAGTCGTGTATTGAGACGTCAAGAGCACAAAGAAGCAACAGCGGAATAGTCCAGTGAAGAATAGCGTTGTGTGGAGCTCAAGCAATTGCTGAATTGAGCTGTGAGCCGAGACCTGGTGTTTATTTTCAAAGCATCATTGAGTCTTGTGTGGAGTAGCAAGTCATGTACTAGTGTGTCAGCAGTTGGATGCAGCTAAAACAATCAGACAGTGGTGAATTGCAGACGTTTGGAGATATCGTAAAGTGAAGCTATGCAGATTACCTCCTTCTGCTGAATTATGTCTAGCCACTTTGTGTGCTGTAGTTGTTATTATTAGGTTGGTGCGTATGAAATGTCGGATTCTCTTTACATGCGGACGTTTGTCTCCCTGTTTTCGTTATACTTTTGTCTTTGGCATAACCTCATTCATAGTCGTATTGTCCATTGCCAGAGACTCATTTCAGCAAAATAGGTTTTCTCGAAGGTCTTCCCTTTTGTTATTTCTTTTGAGTTTATTGCCGATATGAATTCTGCCGACATTCGCGTCATTTTCTTATATGAGTACAAACTTGGTAATAGTGCTGCAAAAGCTGCACGCAACATAAACCAAGCGTTTGGGGAGAATACGGTTAACGATCGGAAAGTGCAGCGTTGGTTCGAAAAATTTCGGACTGGCGATTTTTCACTGCAAAATGAGCCGCGCGGAAGACCCAAAACGTCTGTGAAGAATGATGACCTGAAGGCTCTAGTGGAAGCGGATCCAGCCGTATCCACGAGGGAACTTGCTATCAGGATGAAAGTTGACCATACAACGATATTGAGACACCTTTCTGGGATTGGCAAGGTTAAGAAGATGGACAAGTGGGTACCGCACGCACTGACAGAGCGAAATAAGTTTTGAATATGAAGTTTTGCAGCATCCACCATATTCACCGGATCTCTCGCCGACCGATTTTCATTTTTTCAAGCATTTAGAGCTGTTTTTAAGGGGCAAACACTATGAAAATGAAGACAGTCTAAAAAACTCGATATCAGAGTTTATTAATTCTAAAGACCAAAATTTTTTTAAGACAGGCATCTACGCTTTAAAATCTCGTTGGGAGAAGTGTATTGAAGCGAATGGAGCATACTTTGATTGAATAAACATCTTTTGAAGAAAGATATGCAGTTTTATACAATCACTTAAGAATCCGACATTTCATACGCACCAACCTAATATTACCGATTACTACTTGTGGGCTCTTGTTTGTTGTAGTGTGCTACTGCAGTTGCATGTGTTCGTCTCGGCTGTATATTTACCGTCTTTGTATTAATCTCTTCATATTCAATAAAAGTCATTTTTCGTTACTGACACCTGCTGATTGTTTTTAAATCATACACCCCCTACAAACGACCTCGGTACAATTACGGACTTAGAGGAATTGAAGTTTCGTAACAATATTGAATATAACAGAAAGTGTGTATTGATGCTTCATTTCTTTCCAACAAACGGACATTTTTGAAATTCGTCTGTCAGCTGAATGGAATAGAACTGCCATATTTGCAGCATTATACTTTTGGCTGTAATGAAATACCGTAAATAGTTTAGTAATTTAGCGCTTATAATAAGGCTCTGTTGCTTCGTTTTTCGTTTTTTTTATTCAAATGATTTCGTTAATCATTTTATAACGATTATATAAATTTAAACGATTAATCATTTTATAACAATTATTTTCAAAAATGACAAATATTTTCAAAACAAAGCATAATTTGAATATAATTAAACAGCTACATGACTTTTGTATATATATATATGTGTGTGTGTAACTTATCCTGCCAAAAAAAATTTTAAAAATGGCAGTTAAGGATTGAAATAGTAAATATTTTAGTTTAATAAATGAAATAAAAAATTAACTTCAATTACAATTTTTTATATGTGCTGATGGATGTAATCACTATTAAGAATTTTATTTATATGAATTGAAAAAAAAAATTATTGTTTTTAAGCCTCCAGTGTTGTCTTGTTAAATAGCTGATACGTAATGGGTTTTGCAATTAATGTTGACAAAAAAATCTCTTTTCGTAAAAAACACACACTTCAATTATAATTAAATGTTAGCTGCTACTTTTGGTATTCGTTTTAAGATTAATATTTGTATGCAGATAGAACACAGTGCCGTCTCATACCCCCGTTTCCGTCTGAACCGTTTGGTGGGAATGCTACGGAAATTTTATTTAAATACCAAAATATTTACTGTAGAAAGAAAAAAATAACTATTTACAGAATTTATGAGCATGTAAGAAATGATATAGAGATAAAACTGTTTACAAAGATTTTTGAACTTTGAAAAATTATTTGGAATAATAATATGCAGAGAGATAAAATGAATGAAAATATACATGAATTCTGCTTTCCCTTATTATCATGACATAGTAGATAAGAATGCAGTTATAAAATTCAAGTGGAAAATAATTTGGTTAATGGGAACAATGAGAAACTGTGTTTGATTGATATTTATGAATGAATATGTATGATAAGAGACTTTGGGGCTTGTTTTTCCCCTTAGTCTTTGTGAGTTTGACACCACTTGATGATGAGAGTTAAAGAGACAAAAATAAATCTCTTTTTTCACTGATAAATTTAAACATCCCGTGGAATTTTTTGCCTGGAAAGAAAGTTGCTGGTGAGGTATCCAGCATGTATATATTAAATTTATACATCATGCAAGTCACTATTTTAACAAAATGTTAAAGTATATTTTATCTAGTGATATTCATGGTTAAACATCTTGGCTGCTAAATGTAATATTATTTCTAATTTCAAAACAAATTTTGATAAACATATTAAAACAAGTTATAATGGTGAATATTCAACTTCAAAAAAAAAATCAAATTTGGAAAAATTTTGTTTCGAATTTAAAATTAAGAAATTGGAATTGGGACAATTTTCTGGATTTTAATTAATGCTAAAATATTTGTTTCAATTTTTAAAACAGTTTGTCTCCATTTACTTTTGTTGTCAGGAGGGAGGGAATCAATTCGTGGAGAAGCTTCACTAACCTGAGGGCATGTATGATTCGAGAACAGCATCAGAGTTGCGAAACTATCTCATTAATTTAAATTTTTAATTTATATGATCTCTTGTCTTTAATTTATGTAATGTAAATAAACAATTTTTTAAAAGAAAATTTTTCAGTCTATATTTTGTATTGAGTTAGTATTTCCCATATGTATTTACTTTTCAGATATTTTTGAAATACTGATTCACCCTGTTGGAGAAGATGAATCCTTACATCTCAGCTCTTTATCGTCCATTCTAAAACAGACTGACATCAACACAACTGGGTTGATGGATTCTGTAATTGTTCGTGATGTCCCTAAGTATCCAGTATTAACCCACAAACAATACGAAGAGGCTAAAGAATATTGGCCTGTGCAATTCAGAGAAGACAAAAAGTATGCGTTTTTTCTTTTTATTTCCTTTATTTCTGAAATCCGTATTTATAAGAGAACATGTAGTCAAGCCTCAGTCAATGAGCATTTCGCATAACAAGATTTCCAAAATGTTAAAAAAAAAGTCTTTTGGTGAGCGACGTTTCGCAAAACGATTGGCGAGGAGATAGCGTGACAACATATGCAGGATATTGCCGTGTTTAGCGCTTACCTGTTTATAATTGTTTTTATGAATTAGAACCGAAACTTTAGAATATATAGTTAAGTGAATTCTCAGTAAACAAATAAATCAATGCATAACACTTTGAAAACCATCTCGATTAGGTCGCGGTAGCCTGGTTGGTAGAGCATCAGTCTCGTAACCGAAAGGTCGCGGGTTCTGCCCTCGTCTTGGCCGAAGACCGCCGTGTTGGCTAATGGCAGTTGGGGCACGTTAAATATGTCGAGACTGCAAAGTCCTCCAAGTTCCCATAACAAAACGATACCTCTAGGGGTACTGAATCAGGGATGAGTGGGTCTCTGATTTGGATCTAAATTCCGACTTGCTGATGGATGAATGAGTGTATGAATGAATTCGACCACCCCCTAAAAAGGGTTGTGTCGTGTGTGTGAGCTAGAAGTCGGACTTTTGCCCTCTGGGTGCTCAGGGGTCTTTACCCTCAGAAGCTACTGCACCCCCTTTCCGTGAAAAACACGGACACGACAACAACAACATCACGATTTCACATTGTGACATAAGAAGTAAATATTTCAATATAAGAGCAAAAATGTTAGATAATTAACACCAAAAATTACTACACTGCAACTTCAACAGACAAACCAAAAATTACAGCCAAACCTCGTTTAGCAAGCATCTCTCATAGCAAGTCATTTGCATAATTAACAAAGAAAAAAAGTAAAAATGTGACATTTAATAATGAACGATATTAAGCAAGAGGAACAACGAATAATCATCGCGACTTTTTATGCCGGGCTGATATGCATCAATCTAATTGAGCACTTGTTTAAAGAGAACTTTTATTATTTCTGCTTAGAAAAGAGTTTTGGCTATATAGCACTGCCAAACAAGACTCCCATAATAATTCAGCAAATGCATATTATGCGGCTAGGGATGAACCGCAACGACATCAATGAACTGGGGTCAAAGTATAGTCAAAATTGCCGATGATCTTATGGAGCAGCTTTCCCTGTCATCGAAAAAATTTACACCGAAGATTTGGTCAAGAGAAGGGAAAATAATAAACTCAACAAAGCAGCATGGTCTGTATTGAGCATTTGTCTTTATATCCTTTTATCTACCTCGAAAGCTTTTGACCAGATAGCGCTGTCGAACGAAGTTTCATTTTCCAATAAAATAAGGAACATACTAGAAACATGGGAAATTATTATAACTTACGTTGAGAATCATTGATCCGTTAAGCGCTATGAATTTATTTAACGATAATGCTGTATCTACTTTTCAACAAATTTTGAAGTATAGTTAGAGGTTTCCCTGTAAATTAAAAATATGCATTATAAATAATAAATAGCATTATTATAAGTTTGCTTGATTATTTATTTTTAGTTTGGAACGCATTCTTCCATTTTACATACATTCTTATGGATTTGACATCCCTTAACGAGTAGATTTCCATGCCGGAAGCATCTCATCCTCATAAATGAGGATGAGATGCTTCCGGCATGGTGGTACACGAAAGAGTAGGGTTCTGATTTCTACCATCGATGGTGGGACATGCTTTCTTAAGCGACATTCTTACGACCTGACCTCCTGCAGACGGGGCACGTTTTCTCCCGTTCCATTCTCTTTCGGTTTTCTGGGGAGGGGGCTTTGATAGCTCTCTGGAAAATGTACTTTGTCTTAAGATTGAAGGGTCATTCGAACAAGGACTTAGGGAAGGATTGTACCGTGGTCATAATGACCCTTAGAATTCAACCACAGTTCCAATCATTGTTGCTGCAACAGTGGTCCGGTACTTCAGAATTTATCCGTGCGCCTTCAGGCTCCTTCCAAGATATGAGTTTCTTTAAGATTCAGGAATTAATTATGCTCGTTAAGTTAGGTTTCAATGTATTTTTGAGCTCGCTCGCGTGTGTGTGCACGCGTGTATGCAATATTCAGGTCCTCTTACTACCACGAAACTTAGCGTACAAATACTCACAGTGATGCACTTGTATGAAGCTCTTAGCACTTTGATGACATAATTCTAAATTTATTGTAATACAAAATAGTTAATGTTTTTTATTATTTTGGATGAATTTTTGCATGTGTATGCTCGTACTATCATTTATAATATTAGTAGGGGAAGGGAAACTTACGCTTTCTAAAAAAACAAACTAATAATAATTATTATTCTAATGTAATTTTCTTTTCTTTTCTTTAACCTCCTCGTCGTCCATAACGCGTCTAGCACGCTCAAATGAAACTTCTGCAAGGCGGCCGTAATGCTCTTCAAGCAATCTGCTGCATTTTAAAATGCTTTGTAAATGTTTGAGTTTTTACTTTTGTTTGCTCTGACGTAGTTAAAAACAGAAGAAAAACATAAATTTTCGCAGATAAAAGAGAATGGCAAAAGGATTAATAATTTACTGAATTTCGTGGAGTAAAAAAATGGTTCGTTTTTTCTAAAAAATTGTAAAAATTGGAATTGATATTTCGTCATTGATAAACATCAATCATTCCTTTATTTATTTAGTTATTATTATTTAATTTTTTGTGATTATTCGAACATTTTTCTGTAATCATCAATCATTCTAATTCCTTTATTTATTTATTTATTATTATTATTTAATTATTAGGGATTATTCGAACACTTTTCTGTAATGTAAAACAAGAAGTTTTGTTGAATATGCAACCCCACTGAGTTAAAAAAAATCGGTTTTATTATTATTATTATTTATATACATCTGTCTATTTCTGAACACAATAACTCAAAAATGTTTTGAGCTAGGTTAATAAAATCTGATATGGAACTTTATTCCAAATTTGTAAACTTCTATCAAATTTTGAACGAAATCCATCCTCGGGAGACATATTTGTCTGTCGAAAAACAAATGAACTCGATAATTGCAAAATGTAACAAGTTAGATTGTATACATGAACTGTACACTGTTCATGTGTTGTACACATTGTTCATGTATTGTATGCATGAATCTTTCTAATGGGAACAGTTCCATAATATCATAGCGCAGTTGAAATTGTGATTTTGCGGCTTTCATCTGTCTTCTAAATTTTGCAATATTATAATTTCACTTTTTCATTTCTTCTATAAACTATTCAAATATTAAACGTCTTTCTTCTTTACCTTTCAACTATGTACAAAAAGTCATGCGTTTAAATATTTGATTAAACATTGAACGCGGTTGGGATTTCAAGGTAAATATGCAATATATTTTTGGAAATTAAATAAAACAATGTTTTTGAAATATTTCCAAAAATTAGCAAAAAAAAAAAAATTCTTGAATATTAAATGATATTGTTACAAATACAAAATTCTATATTTTAAAACGATGTAAAAATCATTTTTGTGCTGTTATATTTTCGGTCTGCCTACAGAGCACCAATATATGCATTCACGCACTACACACACATTCATCTTTATTATTATTAGAGAGGTTTTTTTATATTTTGTATTAAATGCTAAAAGTTTTTTTTTTTTTTTTTTTTTGCAGCGTTGAAAGTTTATTGGCAGACAATTTTTTTAGTACAGATGAAAAGAGAAAGATATCTGCGTTTTTAAAGATGGCATTAAATGTCGCACGTTATGGTGATGTATGAATACGGTTTTATTTTTCCTTATACATTATGATGTTAATGTAATTATAATATGTTCTACATACGTAGTGTCTATGAAATATTTTCACAATTTAATAAAATGCTGAAAAGCAATTACTGAAATAGTTGAATCAAATTTCTTCCATGTACCCAGTATCCCAATGCACATTTTGTAATTTTGTAATTTGCTTTTATATATGTAAAATAAATTGTTGATAGATGCAAATTTAAATATTTTGTGAAATTAGGCAATGTAGATGATGAAATCTCTTTTTTATTAAAACGGTTGTGTTTCAATACATTTTAACTTTTTCAACGTATTAATGGTTTATTTTATGTATTTATTTTATTTTATTGAAAATGAAGCTATGGGTGAAATATTAATGGCAACAACGAAAGTTATTTGAGTTTAACTTCAAAAATTAAATATTTTAAAATTTTGCAAAGAATTTTTTTAAATTTAAAAACAGAAAATATAAATTAGAAGTTAAAAACTTAATATCAATAGAGAAATATTATTTTTGAATTCTAAGATTTTAAAGATATTTTTTAGAAAGAAATATATTTTGAAATTTTAAATCCTTTTTGCTCAATGGTATTTACGAGAATTATCGCACAAAAACGCAAAAATCTCTCTTCAATTAGTTAAAACTCTTATTAACATTTTTTAAAGTTGCTTCTAGATGAACATTCGCACCCACCAAGGTATACAGTCGAATCCGGTTAATTGGACCACCGGGTAATTGGACCAGCCGCTTAATCGGACCGAATCTTAAAGAACCAAAACAAATCCTATGTACATAAGCATAATATTATTCGCTTATTTGAACCAAAATTCCGTTTAAACGGACCAAAGAATGTGGCAGGGAAGATGAAAAAGACGCCACAAGTCACCTGTGTACAGCAGGAAGTCCGAAAGAAAAAAGAACCAGTGGGAGGTGAGCAAGCTCGTAGTTTCTTAGAACGGGCAGCTCGGTAGTAAGTTCTTCAAATGTTGACTTGAATTTGATAAGATTTTTTTTTATTGTGCTTCGCATGCTGAGTATCGTGTACATCGTTTCGAAGAATTTGTTTGTAAATTTATTTTTCAATGAATAAAGTTCATAGGCAACAGTAGTTCTTGTTTGTATGTTCGCCATACGCGTGTGCCGCACAATAAAGGTCATAATGGCATTTTAATATGTTACGTATAGCACGTCTCGTCTTGTAACATAGGGCATGTTGGTGTAATCGGACCTGATGATTACCAAAATGATCGCGTCCCGATGTGGTCCGATTAACCGGAATCGACTGTATTTGACTAAATTTGGCATTTGTTCATCAAATAGTCTAGCCTGTAGAGTGCCAATATTTAAATACACACACATGTAAATCTCGCCATATCCAGATTTTCCTCCTTCACAAATCTATGATTTTAATTTTATCAAACAGTTTCTTTAAATTGAATAAAATTTATGTATATCGAAACCCTACTTAAAAATAAAAGAGTAATTTAAAAAATAAGGTTATAAGTTTCTCTGAGAATTAAACTTTATTCACGAAATCAAAGATCTACAAGACTAGAAAGGTATTATACATATTACGTTTCCTGATGATTACCATGGTTATTGAAGGATTTGTGCCATTGTTAAATGAATCTATCGAAATTAGGGCAGAAGAAATTAATTTCTAAGTCATGGAGTCGTGTGATTACTACGCCCTGAACTTCAGCTTAGCATCTGAAATAGCGACCTACCAGGACTTTTCTAACGTTTTGAAGAAAGAAAAAAAATTACTTGACTATTACTTGAATTAAGGTGATTACTTGATTACTAGATTCGAGATGTAGATAGGATATTCCAATACATTCCATCGGAGCGGTATATCAAATTACATATAACTCAAGTAAAGAGCGATTGAGTGACGTCAAGTAATAACATATATTCTGAGTGAAGTTTCAATCGTTTCTTGCGAATTGTCTCGAAATATTTTACCCTTTAATTTCAGACCATATATCCGTCTACATCGCCATCTTCTAACAGAAATTTCAAAGTGTTGTGGTTGAACTATCTTTTTCTGCGGGTGACATTTGAATGCTAGGATCTTCTGTTCTATTTAAACATGGAATTTAATACACATGGGGAATTTATACAGCCCTAAGTTCTTTTGTTACCTTACTTTTTTTAACTACCTACGTATGTTTTAACAATTTTGCAGTAACAAAACTCATATCTTATTGCAGGATAAGGTCGGTTGTGTTATCATAGATCCTATGACTTCAGAAACGATCTCAATAGCTCATGATCGAAGAAAATTGCATCCAATTCAACACGCTGTGATGGTTGCAGTTGATTTAGTGGCAAAAAGCCAAGGAGGAGGATCCTGGAATATTGATAGTAAGTTTCTTCGTTTTTTATTATTAACCATGCATATTTCTTACAAAACGATTCATTCATTCAATATAGAAAACTTATTACTTTTTTAGAGTGTAAACTTTGTTACTTATAGAAAACTTATTACTTGTTTAGATTGCAAACTTTATACCTTATAGAAAACTTATTACTTGTTTAGATTGTAAATGTAATAGAAAACATTATTTGCTTAGATTTCAAATTTTATTACTTCTTAAAATATTTTCATAACAAATCAAACTTTAATTACTTACTTAAAAACTTTTAAATTTTGTTAAATACAGAATTTTTTTTTCCGACAACAACTTAGTGAGCAATTGAAGTGAACTTTGAAAGAAATTTGTGACAAGTTAATAATAAACAAAAAAAAAAATTATCAAAAAAATTATTATACGATTGCCAATTTTTTATTTGTTTATTTAATCGAAAATAAAAATAAATTTAAAGCTTGAAAATAATAAAAATTATCTATCAACTTTTCAAAGAATCGAAAGCTAGATTTTGAAATATTAATTAGAACTATTTATTTGATAGTTATTTTTATTTTTAATGTATTAAAATATGAAAAAAATACAATTACTGCCCAAAGGAACCATGAAAATTCTTAAAATATCTGTTTAAAACCAATTAGCAAAAATAAATGATATTCCATGCTTAGATTTCACTCCAGATTTCAAATTTGCAATTTCTAGTTGGAATCTAATGTTAGCAGAGTGGCAATTAGATGCAACTGTTTTCTACTTCTTTTCTAACATAACATCTGAAAGTCTTGTCCCATTAAAAGAACAGTTTCATAAGAATATTTAATTCTTCAACATTAGTATAAAAAGAAATGTTCTTTATCATTTAAAGTGAAAGATATTTTATACAACTCTAATTTTAAATAGAAATATACATATAAAAGATTATAATATGAAACAGAAAATCAAGTAAAAAATCGTTTGGTCTATAAATAAAAACTAATATATACATTTTTTTAATGTTTCATATTAAAATGCTCACAAAAATAATGTAATATTTTTTACAGGTGAGCATGCATACCATAAGCCCTATTCAAAAGAAGAAATGGAAGCTAAAATTGCCAAAATTAAAGAAACTAATCCGGACAAAGATGCAGTAAAAACTGCACTTCCATATTTATGTACAGGGTACGATATCTATATTTCAAGGGAGCCTTGTGTTATGTAAGCACCATTAGTTTGCCTTTATTTTCAGTAATTTGTATCGGTAATAAGCATCAGTAATTTGATTTATAAAATTAGTTAATAAGGTAGTGAAAGCTTTATAAGCCAGATAACAACTTCTAGACTGAGTGGACACTTTTGTGTAGTGATCACGTTATCTGACTACGAATCCTAAAAATGAGAGTTCGGTCCTCGCTATCGCCAAAAACCATCATATCTATCAAGTCAATCGTGTTCAGACATAATTTCAAAACTATATATTTCGAACACAGAGAGGTCTGAACCATTGAGATCTTCAAATTCTCGAGAGCGGGTTTTTTGGCGATTATAATACGTTCTCCTTGTATACCGGAAAGTAACCAGTGGTATTGGTCTCCCCAAAACTTTCCAATGATTAATTTATCATCACCGAAATAAATGCCATTAACCATTGGTAAGACCACGAATGCCTTGCATGACTGGCGAGCAATTGCTAGGAATATAGATGTTTGGCGTCAATTTGGCATTTTTATTGAATCTATCTTATGATCTTTACAGATTCTTTTGGCGATTAACATGCGGTTAACAGTACTTGAAAATAGAAAGACTATTTTCCCCTAACGGTTAAAACCAAAATTTGATACATAACTACAGTTGTAATCAAAAATCACATACCTAATTTCATATATTTAAGTCAATGCGCTTTTTAGTAATCGTGTTTAGATGCATATGAAAGTACAGAACGACAAAGGGTCTACCCCTTGTTATATTTAGTTCAGTTTTATATTTTAGATGCCAATCTTAAATGCTAAATTGTATCTGTTAAGTGGTTTTTTATATATTTTAAAATTATTGAGTTCTCTATCGAATTCATTATCGAACAACGAGACACACCGACTGAGGGAGTTTTATCCAAAATTTGAAAGAAATCTGTAAATCTGGTTGTAAATTCATGTACCAAACTTCATCCACTTAACTCTTAGTGTTTTTGAGTTTTTTCCAACTGTTCGAACTACAAGAAGAAAAGAGTTCTATAAACCGATGAATAGATTTAACATCTATAATGAAGATTTTTATCAAATTTTGAGCCAGATTCAACGTGGGGATGACCATATGCCAGCCTGTGCTTTCAGAAAACTGTAAACGCCATAACTCAAAAGCGTAATGCCTTAAATATATTAAATTTGGTATGTGATTTTATAACTATAATTGTAGTACTTTGTCAAAATTTTATTGGGGCTTGAGATCAGTGACAAATATTTTGAAAAATAAATTCGGTTTTCGAATATTATTAACCCTATGCCAGTGATTAATTTCCAAAATATTCGCTTAGAACACATAATAGTTTCAGTAAAAATGTTAAATTCTAAGTTCTGTTTACTAAAACTAAATATGTCGTAAGTATGTATGCGAATGCCATACAAAATGTTTTCTGGAATAACACTTTTATTTGATAATATGAGAGAAACTTTTTGGGAAACCACTTCTGCTTGTTCTAGGCCGAACTCGAAGACATGTGAAGCTCTGTTTTTCAAATGTAAAGATCTATTATAATATTTTCTCTTGGTTTGCTTCATATACAAATGGGAAAAGGTGTTATTTTCTTAATCCTATGTTTACACTCATTAAAACCACAACTGTTTCAGGTGTGCCATGGCTCTTGTCCACTCACGGATACGGAGAGTGTTTTATGTCCACCGGTCACCACGAGGAGCCCTAGAGAGTCAGTGTAAGTTGCACCTGCAGGACGGCTTAAATCACCATTACGAAGTGTTTCGGGTTGAACTAAAAACTACGACAGAAAAGTGCAAAGAGTCCGAAAATGACTGTGATTTAGTTTCTTGATAAAAAATATATTTTTACTATTATTTAAATATTTTTTAAAATTAAATAAATATAATTTTTTACCAACTTATGTTTTCTAAGATGTATATCTTGTTCCATATTGTCATTTCCTTAAAAAGAAGAGGTATCAAGGGCTTAGATGTGAGTCTAAGTTAGGTCTGGAGGCTGGAAAATTGCAGGTTCGAAACTGGATATCTATATTATTTGTAAGACAAAACTTTTTTATTATTATTCTCTTTGATATTTTACAGATCTTTCTTTATGGGAGAGGTGTAGAACCAGGCTTAAGAGATAACATTATTCTGCTTACACGTTATGGATCTTCACACTTTGATTAACTTCAGATACCAAATAATATCGAAAAAATGTTCAACTTTGTTCATCTGATATTCCATTTTAATAAACCAAAAATATCAAAAATCAATATAATTTTAAAAATTAAAATGCATCATCATGTAAAACATTAAATATATTTTTAAACAATTTCTATTAATAAAAACAAGCAACTGTGTGTGCCTTTTGGTGCAGGTATGTAAGCGCTTTTTAGGTCAGACTTTTTTCTAATATTTTACTTAGTTACCAAATTTATATATATAAAGGGTTAACATAAATTTGAATTAAATAAAAAAACTTTTTTTCTTCGTTATATTTTTAATGAATCGTAATATACACTGAATAGGTTTATATGTTATGCAAATGTCCTTCATGACTTTGGTGAGGCATGCACACTTTTTGTCGAAATTTTCCAAGACCATTTTGCATAAATGTGAATGAATTTCGTTGATGCAGCTTTGAATTTCTTCCTTCAATGCACGCATGCTTGCGGGCTTGTTTACATAGATCTTTGACTTCAAATAATCCATAAACATAAATCAAATGTTGTTAAATCACACATTCTAGGGGGCCAATTTTCAAATTTTTGAACTGTGACCGTCAGACTTTCATTGTTTTTGAAATATTGTTTAACAGTGAAAACGCTTTGTTCTATCGTGTAATGCTCCATTTTCACCAACCCTAAAGTATCAATTGTCAAAAAAGTTTTTATAGGGTGGCGAACACTTCACTGCACTGATGGCAAATTCAAATCTTTAGTTAGTTTTGGGGCGCCCTTTACTTTGAAGGGTCTTATTGTGCATCTCGGAATAAATACTTTAAAATATTAAGTAGAATCCATGCATTAATCACGTTAGAACGCATTAATCACTGATCACAAGATGAAATTAATGCACACACACACGTGTGTGAGAGTGCGTACGTGTGTGTGTGTACAGAGAGAGATAGAAAGGTGACTAAATAATTTTCAAGCAAACATTCCTGTAAAGTAAATATAAAAACTCAGGCTATTTACAAGTTTTAATCTCAGTTTACACTTTTAATGAGTGTTGTGTATATGTAATTCGAAAAATGAAACAATAAAATCAGCATTTAAATAGTTACATGCGAAAATTAGCAAAAATTCTGTAAAAAATTAGCTAACTATCGGGCTGCAGGAAAATTTGAATTGCTTATTTCCGTATTTAGTCCGTTTTACATAGGCACGGCATGAAATGTTTTTAAAATTATTCAATAAAAACTTAGTAAATTGTATGCTTAAATATAAAGCTTACTCTTTTGAATCTTGGTTTTATACGCCTCCAATCAGATTTTTAAATAATAGAGAGATATTAGTCATTATTTTAAGCTTATTATTCTACTGTTTTGAGAGTTGCAAAATATTTATCCCTAGAAATTCCCACGAGATGATTATTAAGAATTATCTTCGATTTTATTAGCAAACACTCATTCATACAGTTGAAATCATCTCATGAAAATGTGAAACATTATGTTGTTGATTTCACCCTCTCTCTTTCCTATAGCGGAAGAATCGCTTGCACATGCGCAAAGATTGTCCCATTATGCATAAGCATGGAATGATCAACAGCTTGGCGTTTGCAGACATTATCATTCATTTGGACAATCATAATCAGTACATGATATTGGGATATCATCATATACTGATTATGATTTGTTCAAACTAAATTATTTTAAATAAATATGATGATAAATCATTCTAGAATCGAAGCATCAATAAAATTGTACATAAACACGTCTCGGAATTTTTATGTAAAAGTAGATAGAAAACCAATGTTTGCAAGCATTACTAAATTAGTGTCAAAAATTAAAAAAAGTACAATTTTCATCTCGTATTTGATATGTAGTCCAATATACTGGGTAATAAAGAAATAACAGGAGGTGTTCGGAGCCCTGTAGTGTGTTACGTACTGGGAGAAATATAAGAAAATTTGATCATCATACACATTAAAGTATGCCGTTTCGATTTACCAAGCAAGAAAGTTAGTACCAAAACACGTCGATAGGAAAAATCTTGGCTCTGCGATCGAAACTTTTATTATGTATTTTTGCATACATGGGCAATTTGTGACTCGATATCAAGGATAAAAGATATGATTGCGAGGACTCAAGTCATTCTGCAAGAAGTCACCGGTCAATGGCTTTACACGAACGTGCTTTATTAGTCAAGCTTTTTTATTAGAGACATGAAAATGCCATTGCTGCCCTTCACGAATTCCGACAGTTAAAACAGTTACGCAGAAGACCAATGACCACCTCTAACTTAAGAAGAATGGCTAAAAGATTTGAAACAACAGGAATTCTTGCGGCACAACCAGGCTGAGGACGTTAAGATACCAGGTAGAACAAGATGAAAAAGATGCAACTGCCGTTATGGATGAGACAAAACTAATAAGCAGGGTATCAGCTCTGCACATTCAGTATGGCAACAAACAGCTATTCCGTTATGATAAACAGATCCTAAAATTTTATCCGCGTAAGATAACACCCATTAACTGATGACACTGATCCGAGTCTTGGCGATTTTCGGTTGGGAGGCTGTTCTGGTTCACTTGAAAGGCATTGTATGTCAAGGACATGTTCTTGACATTCCTACTTTAAAAGATCAAATAACGTAATAAATCAAACGAATAAAGGCCGAAGTGCTGCAAACCACCGTCAAAAGCTTTATGTGTCGCAATATGATGATCTTGAGCCAAATGTATAAGTTGCTATAATAAACGTTTTTCATTGGTATTTGGTATGTTGCCATTTGCTGTTTCCATTGGCAGTTATGTATTTTTTACTGCACATTTTGACCTAAGATGTAGCTGCAAGATTTCCCCTATCGGCTCTACAAAAAAATCTCTAGAGAGAATTATTGTGCTTGAGGTTCCAGATTAGTGGTTGGTTCGATCAAACGAATCTAGACAATCAACAGTTTTCAGTACCAAGCTTTTCTCTCAATAACGAGGGCATTTCGAACCCCTTCCATTAAACGGATCTATTTTGATAATTCAAATCTGTTTAGCATTATATTGAGCAGCAAAAAAAAAAGTTTTGAACACGATAGTATAACAATCCAGATTCTACTTGGCTAATGGTTCTTTAATTCAACCAAGCCAACACTCTCATGTGAAATAAGGTTAACATTCACTCCAGTTTCGTTTTTGTACAGAAAACTCCAAAATGAACTGTCAAAGTAGAGCAATGATCTGTATAATTGAACACAACTTCGTGGAATAGTTTCAAACTGAGCAACTATTGCTCAATAATCCTTCCCATCTACGAAGACCTGTTTAGGAAAAAAACAAAGCAAACCAGGCTTAATAAAACATTCTTTTCATTGACAGCAGGGCTGTATTCAAGGATATCCAAATATTTCAACCTATAAACGGTAGGTGAGTAAATTTCACTACACTGAGTAACGGCCCATATCGGAGTTGAGAAGGAAGTAATGGCTGACAGAGACACTAGGATTGTTGCAGCTAAAAGCTGAGACAAAAATGGTCATACACTTAACAATAATTATGAGACCATAGTTTACCCAAGTTATGAGAGGACCAGGGGGTGAGATCTTTTCCAGCGCACCAAGTATTCAAAAGCTACATCATGTCCTCTTGGAAACTTATTGGAAATAATGAAAACTTTGTATACACTGCTCAAGCATGGATAGTATTTATCAACGTAATTAATTCTTCCGTATGGAAAGGCATAATTTTATTCTTGGTTCTCATTTTTTTAATCCATATACTGTGAAGAGGGATGAACATACTGCAAATGTGAGTTCGGAGAGTAAAGTGATACATTTTCACTTCGATTTTTGTATTACATTTTGACTTTTGTTTTTTTGTCCTTTGATTTTTGACTGCAACAGTTGCCTTGTCACCCAATACATGTAGCCCAAGAATTAACTCCTGTTACTTTTTCTTTGCCTTTTTTTTTTTTTTTTTTTTGTAAGGATGGTACAATCAACTCGCAAAATTTAAAGAATTAGTATTAAATGCTAATGAACATTTTACTGATGTGATGCCCGCTGTGGGATCACACCTTTCCCAAATTAATTTTATGATAGCTAAAATCAAACTCATTTTCGATCGTTTCTCCAACGCAAATAATGTGATGTGAAAAATCAACATTAGAAAAGATTTCGAAATTCAAAATAAAAGAAAGAAAGAAAAGAAATGGCGTCCAAAGTGCAAATCTCTTGAAAAAAAAAACGAAGGAAAATATGGTGAAATTATTTGTAAAAACAATAGAAATCCTGATCCCAAAACGTCACAACATAATAAATCAATCTGAAACTAACACTAATTCGCTTACTAGAAAAAGTGCTATGAAAAATCTCTGCATAATTTTAATTCACCCATGCATTTAGATGCAGAGAAGCACCATGCCACTTTTGATTCTTAATCTTGTGAGTTCTTTTTCTCTCACAAATTCGTAGTATTTTTGTCTTTGAAAACAAGTTGCATACATTTTGACGGGTTTTTTTTTTTTTTTTTTTTTTTTTTTCATTCTTGTTCTTTTCTATTTTATTGTAGCATTTCTTTTTTTATATAACTTTTTCTCCTGAAATTGTAGAAGTTTACAAAATAAGAGTATTTTCAACTTTTGCCTTTCTACACATTTCAATGTTGGATTTCTCGGGAATGATTTCTAACCCAATAGTCATCTTCGCAATTTCAATATGACCATTATTTTAATCTCACAGAAAGTACCAATCAGGAAGACTTCTTACTAACTTGTTTGGCTTAGTTTCCTGGCGCGAGAGCCATCTTGGCCTTACTGAGCCAAACTACGTACTAATATACCTAAGACTTTTTTCGAAAGAATCCATTCAATTCTTGTTTCTGAAGATATTAACCTCGAAAGTTTAGCTGTTGAGATTCACTTTAATAATCACAAATTCACTATTGCTAATTAAACTCTTCGCAAGGTTTTGATTTTGAGCATACAAAAATTTTCTACTATTCTCTCCCAACTCCAGGGGAGAGGATTATAGAAAATGAGAATGGCACAGTTTGGCCCTTGTGCCAAAAAACCAAAATCAACCAACCAACCCAACAGCAGGAATTATTTTTGAAGGTTTAAAGTCTCATTATCCATAGTGAAATTCAAAAGATTTACATCGTATATTAATAGCATATTAATAGCATCTCTGATTAGCTCCCAATTTCTTATTTTATTCTGCTAAATGCTTCCAACCGACATATATTTCGCTCAGAAAAACTAATTTATTACTTGACCTTACATCTAGTTCTACTTCATTTTATCACCAGACTGATTAATTCGTTTCAAATTCCATATTTTGAATATGATCGCAACTTGCTGATTCTTGAGACATACCATAAAAGTCATCAAAACGATTGAATAGAATTCCGTCATAAAGTACTCCATAAAAGTCCCCCACCCCCACACTTTAACAATTTGTAAGCAAAATATAGCAACGAGAAAAATCTTTGAGAAGATGAAAAAACAGGAAACACACTACTTTGGTAGAACATACACCACAGTAGAACATCTTTTGCTGCAATTAATGCATCTTTTGCTGCAAAATAAAGAAAATACTAATTTGATTTTATAATAAAATAATAACTAAGCAAGTATCTTATACGATGGAAAATTACATTAAAATTCAAATTATAACAAATGGTGTTTTGCAATTTGCGACAAATGTAATAATTAATATCACTACATGGAATGAAGTTTTCAAGCAAATAAATTCCTAGTGTAAATCAAATGTCATTTAAACATATTTTTTTCAGAATGGTGTATTAACTTTATTTTTTGTGTAAAATCTTATAGTCTTCAACGATCTTGCATTTCAGCCTTCTTCTTACATTGAGTAAGCTAAATTATATTTTGAGGGCATTTTGAATTAAAATCTAAAATAATCACCATCAAGATTAGTGAATCAAATATATTCGCCAACGAATTTCCAACGGTTTATTAATTTAAAATTTGGGGAACAATAAAATAAAATTAATCTTTTTTATTTAAAACTAAAGCTTTTAAAGATACAAGAAGCCAAGAATAAAGTAAAACTGCAAATATCAGAAATAGTGGTGTAGAAAAAAAAAACATATTCAAGTTTCCACATGCGTTTAGTAATTGCCTATTTAAATGAAAGATATTAATCCTCTTTTTCTCATAATTTTTTTCCCAGAATAAATGTTTCTCTGTGGAAACTTGAGTGCGAAAGAAAACCTGTTTTCGTACAATGGCGCGTAGCTTATAGCGATCATGTGATAGGATAGGGAGAGCTCAGTGAAATAGGAAGCTCTCTGCTTGGGATAAATAGGCCCCCCACCTTTACTACAGAACGTAGAAGCTAGCGCAATTAAATTAAATCTTAAAAACCAAGATCCCTTAACTTTTATTTCTGTGTATGTCCCACCTAGTGCAGACAACAATAACTATATATTTGACATTGAACAGTTAATGCATCTAGGTCAAAACCTAATTTTTTGCGGCGACTTTAATGCACACCACGCTAGCTGGGGATGTAAGTATAACTGCCCTAAAGGAAAGTCCCTAAAATCATTCGCCCAACAGGCCGGATTAGATATTATAGCACCCCCGACCCCCACAAGATTTGGAACTAACTCATCGAATACTCTTGATCTCACTGTATCTAAAAACTTCCTGTACCCTTATGAAATTCACTCGCTACCGGAACTAAGCTCCGATCATAACCCTGTACTCCTTAACTTCTTTTTCAAATACTCTTTACCAAACTGCACCGGGAAATTTAAGACTAAATGGGATAACTTCCAGTTAACGCTCAGCCAATCAGAAACGCCGCACTTCAACGATTTTACTAGTCCAGATAAAATTGATCATTTTGTTAAACTCTTTGAATCTCAGATTATTAACGCGAAAAACCTAGCCTCCACCCCAATTATAACTAGTCAAAAATTTATTGACCCCAAAATGCGTGATCTAATAAGGGACAGGAACTACGTCAGGAAACCTTTTCAAAAAACGAGGGACCCATTCTTCAAGAGATTCATGAATAGACTTAACAAAGAAATAGAAAAATTAAACAGAAAACTGCAAAGTGACGAAATTATCAACAAATTTATCAATGTCAGCTCCGACGATGGCTCGATTTGGCAACTGGTTAAAACATATAAAAGCAAAAAACTCAAAATTCCGGCCCTTAAAGGCCCTGCTAGTATTGCGACTAAGGAAGACGAGAAAGCAAACTGCCTAGCTAATAGCTTGGAGAAACAATTCCAACTTAATGACATTATCGATCGCGACACTGAACAAACCGTAAATAATACAGTCAAAAGCTTCTGCACCTCTCTACCGTTAAAATTTGAAAATATTCAACCACCAACTATTATCGAATTAAAAAATTATATCAAAAAATTAAATGTGAAAAAAGCACCGGGCTTGGATAACATTAATAACAAAATGATAAAATTGCTCCCTGACAACTATTTACTATTCCTCATCAATATTATTCATGGTTGTCTCACATTTGGTTATTTCCCCTCAGTCTGGAAAACAGCCGCAGTAATTCCTATTTTAAAACCTGGGAAGGACCCAACTGAACCCAGCAGTTATCGCCCAATTTCGCTTCTACCATCAATCAGTAAAATTGCAGAACACTTCATTCTAAATCAGTTAAATGAATATCTAGAAAATAATAACATCCTTACTCCTGAGCAATACGGTTTCAGGAAAAACCTTTCAACAACGCATCAATTGCTAAGAGTCGTAGAATATATTGAGGAAGGTTTTTCGAATAAACAAAAAACTGCTGCTGTTTTCCTAGACATCCAGAAAGCTTTTGACCGAGTTTGGCTAGAAGCCCTTATTTACAAACTTATTAATTACAATATTCCCCCACACCTAGTCAAAATTATAATCTCTTACCTCAGTTGTAGATTCTTCAAAATTAAAATTAATCAGGTATTTTCCGAAACAAAACCTGTAAATGCAGGTGTCCCGCAAGGATCTAAACTGGGGCCAATTCTCTTTTCACTTTATATTAATGATATCCCCAAACAATTTAACACCATGTTGTGTTTATACGCTGATGACACTGCAATACTAGCCAGAAACAAGAATCCAAATTTCATTACTATAGCGCTTAACAGACACCTAAAATCTCTTGGGGAATGGTTCGATAAATGGAAAATAGTA
This sequence comes from Argiope trifasciata, assembly GCA_026543055.1. Taxonomy (NCBI): domain Eukaryota; kingdom Metazoa; phylum Arthropoda; class Arachnida; order Araneae; family Araneidae; genus Argiope; species Argiope trifasciata. Next base: position 212,494 of record JAPMOQ010022051.1, read on the forward strand.
ATTAATGCTACCAAAACCGAAGCAATTCTTTTCTCTAAACATAAATTAATTAAAAAATACCCCCCTCTCAGAATTAAAAATCAGCCCATCCCGTGGTCTAAGGAATGCAAATACTTAGGAGTCATTTTAGACAATAAACTAACTTGGAAACCCCACTTTATCTATATAGTCAAAAAGTTTCGAGACCTAACACGTAAATTCTACCTCTTAATTTCTCGAAACTCTAAAATGAGCAGGCAAAACAAAATACTTATTTACACCGCCTACTTGCGTCCAGTACTAACATATGCTTGCCCTGTTTGGGGATATGCTGCCAGGACCAACCTGAGACTCTTAGAAATCCAGCAAAATAATTTAATTAGACAATTTTGTAACATGAAATATTACATGCCTAATACAAACATGTATAAATGCCTAAAGTACCCCCCCCCCTTCAAAAAATTCATAGCCAAATTAGCAACAAAATTCTTCAACAACCTCGAAAATATTGATAATCCAACTATAGCCAACATACCTAATTATCTCCCGGATGCTAAAATTAAAAAACCGAGGAATATTCTTCTTTTTGATAATTAATCTTTTTTTTTAACTTCATCAATATCTAAATAAACAACCGTAAAGCTCTTCTTCTAAACCAAACTCCTGCTAAACTCAAAGTAGTCCTGGACGGCATACCCCCTCACCCTCACCCAGTCAATAACCAATCGAAATGGGTCCTGACACTCGCCACCCCACTCACCCCTCCAGCTCTCCAATCCTACTTAAACAGAATCCAAGGAAACATTTTGGCAGACGATCACGGCAAATAGCGACCGCAAGGTTCGCTCTCCACTATTCCATATTCGGGGATAAGCCCCTTGCAGGGGCTAGGTGCCTCGTGAATTCAACTCATATCCTGGGATAAATAGGTCCAGCTGCTCATCACAGCTGTTTTGCGGGAGGTTTGTTCTTGGAAAATTTATCAGTAGGTAAGGGACTTTCTCTATGCGTGATTGAATCTTGTTACAGAGCTTCCATTGGACAGATCATATCAAGGATTTGAATCACACCCCTCTTTGAAAAGTATTGGTAACTGATATTTGAGACTTTTTGATATTGGTTCATTAATAAACCCTCGTAAAATATTCATCATCCCTAGTATTAAGAAGGTGAAAAATTTTCCAGGAAACACATGGTCGAAGGTATTGTTTATTCAGTGAAAATCGCAAAAACTGACGTCAAAAAGACAATGAGCCTGGCTAAGAGAATGACCCTATTAATGAGAGGATTAGAACAAAGTAATCAAGGAGAAGCCCTCTCGTAAGTAAATTTTTCATGCTTTCAGAAAAATAAAAGCAGCGAGCAAGTAGTCATTAATGAGCATTTTAGCATTGTTGGCCTTCATACTTCAGCTCAAACAAATCAGATTTCTAGAATGTAACTAAAATGTGCTGTGCTTCATCATGAATTAACCAAATTGTCGGTGTTCCCTGCAGTAAATCCGGAGAAATGTGCTGGAAAAAAACCAGGTACTTTCTGCCTCCTAGATATTCAGAAAAAAGATACGGTCCAAATAAATGACTCTTCCCAGATGTTAATATCAAATTTGTGTTGTTATTGTTGCGTTCGGCGGGATGGCAATGTGGGGATTTTCAATGGTCAAATATTCTCATTGCGAATGTTGAAGACTCCTTATCTCTTAAAGCAGGCTTCATTTCAGAATAAAACTCTAGCAGACAAGTGCACATCTTTCTGCTTGGCATCAAGAATCCGGCTTCCGCACTCCACCCGATTTGTGATTTTTATTGAAAAAAGTTGCCTGCGACCCTATGTTTTCTGGTAATTTTTCATCTACTTAATCCTTATTATACTAACTCTGAATTTGTTTTTCGAATTTGACAACGCTCTCAGTGAACATCGGTACTGATGTTACAGCGATATTTTCTGGTCCCCATTTTAGTTTTTCTTGAATATCTTTTAAACTCACCTGTTCTCACACTACACACTTATAATAAATTAAAGAGTATAAAATTCCTTTCATTTTCAAACTTTTATTTTTCTACAGATTTTATATATTTACAAATATGGGTTCTATAATGCCTTTTTTGTTTTAAGTAATTTACGACCCTATAGATCATCAAATCCTTACTACCCCTCTGAATTTGTCGTCCGAATTCGGAAAGATCCTGTTATAGTGAATACTTATAATAGTTCAGATTTGAATTCTGAAAACATTAGAAAAGTATTAATTCAAATGAAATTTCATCCAGATACTTCCCGCTCTGTTTTTTAAATTTTTGTTAAATGTGAAACAATGTAACGTTCGAAATTCCTTCTGATTAAAATTAGAGTGTGGATAAAAGGTTTAAGGAAAATCTGTAGATGCTTTGTGTTTATTAGGTCCTTTCTTTATTCGCCATCTTCCTGAGTTTACATGGCCCTTTACCCTTTTTGTGGAAAACAGGATCAATATTTTATATTTAAATGAGCAGTTACTAAACATAGGTGGTGACTTGAATATGTTTTTTCTACACCACTTTTTCTAATACAGTTGTACATCGTATAAGATTCTTACTTCATTATTTTATTATAAAATCAAATTATTATCTTCTTTATTTTTATGAACACAAAAGAATATATATAAGGTGATTATAATTAAAGTTTCAAAACGCTATAAAAAAGAACCACTGATGAGAATGACGTCAAATTTGAACAGCATGTTATTGAAGAAAGCGGAAAACGTATGGCAGGAGAAAATATTTAGTTTCAAAATTTTGGCAACAGATGGCGCTGTAAGCGGCAGAATCACGAAGAGAAATGATTCGTAAAACAACGGCTAGGGTGTAAGTAACACATTAAAACGCATTGACAAATTAGAATTGCCGAGTAGTTTTATTTGCATAGTTGTACATATTACATCGAAAGGGACAAATCGGTTTCAAGAGTCTTGTGGCGACATACCACCGGATAAGAAACATTCATCAAAGAAGTTCAGAAATATAGCGAGACTGGCACAAAACATGTTCAATATGGTGTCGACCATTGTGTTCAAAAAGTTGAAAGCGACAAACAGCATGTTCCATAGCAGAACGCAGTGTATCCGGGGTGACGTTCAGAATGTGTTACGTAATGCCTGCTTTTAACTCAGCTAAATTTGCAACTGGAGCGCAGAACACAATATCTTTCAGATAACCATACAGCCAGAAGTCACACAGAGTAAGATCAGGTGATCGGGACAGCCAAACTGTAGGGAAATTACGGCTGATAATTCGAGCAGTTCCGAAATGGCGCCTCAGCAGCTGCTTCACTGGATGTGCAAAGTGAGGAGGAGCGGCATCTTGCATAAAAAAGATTCCATCCACACATCCACGCTGTTGTAGAACTGGAATGATGTGGTTATGCAAAAGAGAAGCATAGCGATTACCAGTGACGGTAGTGGTAACAGGACCGGTAGCACCCGTCTGCTCGAAAAAATATGACTGTTGGATGATGCCGTAAAGCCGCACCATACCATGACATTTTCAGGATAAAGTAGTACGGGGTGCATTATCAGGGGATTTTCTGTTGTCCATATTCGACAGTTGTGGGTATTGAAGCATCCTGTCAGATGGAAATGGGCTTCATGTATCCACAAAATTTTCCAGGGCCATTCATGATGCTCTTCCATACCAGCAAGAAATTCTAACACATACGTTTCCCTTGCTGGCAGGTCAGACGGAAGCAACTCCTGCACATGGCCAATGCTGTAACCACTTCAATTACCGTCGAATGCACTCGTTTTCTTCCTCTATCAGATTGCACATCAAACGAACCTGTCGTTTCGAATTTTTGCATCATTTTCTTCAGACCCATGACAATCATTGGACCAACGCCTTCTTTTGTACTCTTCAGTATCCTGAACTTTTGCAGAGCTACTGTTACACAACCATCATTCTTGTAATACAACTTTACCAGCAGAGTGCCATCCTGCAGTGAGACATCCATGGAGAAAGTATGAGACGTGAAATGAGGAACAGCTGTGTTCCTGGTGGTTTTATAACACTGAAATAAGTCGTGTGCATGACAGGCATTTAAGTTTTACATCTTCTGCAGTATACAGAGGTATCTGTTGCTAAAATTTGAAACTGAATTTTTTTCTTCTACCATACGCTTTCCGCCTTCTTCAATAACATGCCATTCAAATTTGACGTCATTCACATCAGTGGTTCTTTTTTATCGCGTTTTGAAACTTTAATGATAATAACCCAGTACATTCATTTATTGTAATGCAGGAAGGAATTTAATGCACAGAAATTTTTTTAATAAAGTTCAAATTCTAAGTCCTTCTACGGTAAACTTGCAGAATAGTGCAGTAGAATAAGACTATTACTGAAAAAAGTTTACTACAGTAAAAATCTTATATTTCTGGAGGTTAGGAAAAGCAAACATAGTATTCACAACCTTTTGGTGAGTACTATGAAGAAATGTGATATAATAAAAATGCAGATTAAATAATTAAAATTTTAATTCAATAAGGGTTATAAAATATTCTAACAATAATATTTTTTTGATAGAATGAAATCATATCAGTTCTTCTATCTTATTCTTAAAAATGCACGTTCACATACAAACAGATACAAATATTTTACTAGTAGAACAAGAAATAATTTCACCCCGTATAAAAATTCTCTCCAAGCATAAAAATTCCTGAATAAACTTGCCCCATATATGTTTTTTTTAATTTCAGGAATTAAGTGTTTTTCGCTAATTTCGCGAAATAATTTTAAAACTAAATATAATAAAAATATTTTAAAGTTTAAACATTTTTTAAAACAATTCAAGAGATAACAACTAGAACCTTTTCAAAGCAAAAATTATAAATATTTGTTTTTTTTACGTAAGTTTTATGCAATGTTATATGAAACAATTGAAAACCGATTACCAATTCACACACGGATTTCCTTCGTTCTGAAACTACAAGGCAATTTTAATTTTTCTCAGATATTGAAAAACATAAAGATATATTCTTCTTACTGAGAGAAAATTTGACGCGATAAGCAACCAGTGACCCGACACTTGTATCGAATGGCTTGCAATTAATCAGCATTACAATAAGGCCGAAAATCTGCAGAAGGGAAGAGCAATATATTTTCCTTATAAAGCCTTATCACATGGCGAAATATCGTTAGCACTTTCGTGAAAAAACGACCATGAAAGTGATGTCACTTGAGTGTTTGCTATATATATATATATATATATATATATATATATATATATATATATAT
>JAPMOQ010022051.1:218136-250744 GCA_026543055.1 Argiope trifasciata
TATATATATATATATATATATATATATATATATATATATATATATATCATAAAATTATTAAAACAATCAAAAACCATTTCTTGGTCAACAAAAATTAAAACGAAACCAACTAGGTCAAAATCGAAATTAAAACTCAATTCAGAATTGCACGCTAAAAGTTCACAAAATGAAAGGTAAAAGTATAAGAACCAATTCATGAAACAAATCCAAAATACTATAATTAAAGAATTATTTAAACAAAACAGAAATAGTACTAACCACGGAAGCGAAACCAAAACCAGAATCAAAAATAAAAATCATTACTGATTCAAACAAGTTTAAGAATTAAAAAAGTTTTTAAATCAATCATTGCATTTGGAGAGCGCAAATGCAGCTACAACTAAAATACAAATGAATCTAAATTAATTAACAAAATAAGCTAAGCAAAAAGTAACACAACCGAGTCAAAATAATAAACAATAGAAAAAGAATCCGGCCTGAAAACTTGGTCGAGGGCCACTTTCAAGCAAAGATTCCAAAAAAGGGATTTTTTCTGTGAGGCATCGGTGGACAATAGTCAAAAGTTTTGACACCTCGTGACCCGAAAATTACGGCAAAAGAGACATACTAATTTAAACAGCAAAAGACAAAAACAAAGCAAAACATTAAAAAACATCAGCAAATGAAACAATATATATATATATATATAAAGTAAAACTACATAAGAAAATTCAACCACAATTAATAACTCAAACTAAGAAAACAAAAAGTTATAAAGACCTAACTGCCACAGCCGAATCTTCCTTTCTAATAATAATACTACAGTGTAAATAAAGAAAATGTGGTTTATGAGCGCCATTTATTTCACTAATATTTCATTTTTACTTTTTTTATTAAAATATTGATATTGCAGTAGTTTTTGGGAAAATCATTATTGTTTAAATTTTTAATAAAACTATATTTGCTTTTATAAAAGAAATTTTTTTATTACAAATTGTTTTAATTTTATTGAATTGTGAGAAAATTAAATTTCTGAAAATTTTAGAGTTAAGATTAGAGTCATAATTACAGAGTTTAATTATATTAAATTTGAATTCGTCTCTTGCATCATAAATAACGACTATTGTTTTATCAGTAGCAATTTCGATCTTCAAATCCAGATAAGTAGCTTCAAGATGATTTTTATTTGTTTCTGTTAAAGTTAATTCTTTAGGATAGCAGTTAGTAACAATATTGGTATTGTCTAAGTTTATCAAAATTAAATCATCAATAAATCTCCGTCCGTTTATTAAGAAGTTATTAATTATTTTTTTCTCGTAATAATGTAGGAAAATGTTGGCTAAAGCACTTGAGAAAGCTGTACCCATTGGAATACCCTTAACTTGTTTATAAAAATCAGTACCATTGAATACATAATTTTTGGTAATATTAAAATTGCATAAAACTAGCCAGTTATGTTTATTAATTATATTTTCATTTAAATATTCGTCATATATAAGAGTACAGACATTTATTAATTTCTAATGAGGAAGGTTGGTATATAAATTTTCAAAGTCAAAAGTATTAATTTTATAGATTTTGTTATCTCTTAAAAAATAAAAAGCCTTTTTGTTATTATTAATGACACAGCAATCTTCTTCAATTTTACTTAGGATAATTTTTAGGTATTTGAAAAATTGCTTCCCCATATAGTAATAGTAATTATAACTGCCCGTACTACAGGTAACGAATCTAAATTTTATTGTTTTTTTGTGAAATTTAACAGTGGGGAACAAATAGGGATACTTTAAAGAGCATGTTTTAATTTGAGTTTTTTTAGCGTAAGCTAACAATCTTTTATATATATCCCACTCTAAAATTTCGCCTATTCTCATCTCAAACTTATCTAAATTGCGTTCTATAATGTAAATAAATACGTAATCTGTAAGCCAATTACAATCTAGTAGGCAACGAACATGAAGATGAAGAAAGAAAGCCTATGATTGGATTCAGAAAGGTTAATATTCAGATAGGATTCCTGTCTTGTGCATCGTTCATGACAGCCATTGATGTTAAAGTAAATGGAGAGGGGGGAGGGGAAACCCGCTTTGCTACTGTTAAATTTTTCCTTTAACTTTCCGTTCAAGAGAGAACATCCTGTCAAAAAACTTGTGAGTCAGTCTGGTAATAAATGAGCGGTTTAAATCGAACGGTCTATTGTTTATTTTTTGGTGTCCATTTTATTAAATTCCAAGTTTTTAAAAATTATTTAGAACTTTTGTTTTTATACTTACCAGATTGCTAGCTTTATGCATGCAGTTGCAATCTTTGCAGCAAACTGAATTTCTAACCTTTCGCCGAAAAATTCTTATTATTCGCCAAAGGTGGGCTAAAATAAGATCGACCCAGCCGCTTAGAACTATAAGCTTTGTTTTATTCAACTATAAGATGAGAATAACTAGTATTAATACAATTCTCTTAAATATGTAGAAATCGAAAGTAAAGAAATGATGGCGCTGAGAATGTTAATTATATATATATGTGTAAATTTATTATTTGCTTTTTTTTTCCTCAAATGTGTAATTTTGGAGTCCTTTAATATTCATAAAAAGGTTCGTGATTTTTTTTTCCCCTTTTCTTTTGAAAATGTGAGAATCCTTTTAAAATCTCCATATCATTTAAAACGTTTATGAATTTATATATCAACAGAATGCTTTTCAAAAACTGTTAAAAGCTAGTTTTTGCCATATTAATTAATTTTTAAAATTGCAAAATTTAACAGATCATTGCTAGTTGACAATTCCAAATCTAAGAAATACAATGATTAAATTATGCAGGTTATTTTTATTTCAAAGGAACATGAAAAAAAATATATTTTCTATACATGGAATATAATTTTTAATGAATAAAAAATATTTGGTCAAATGTCATAATTATCTTCCTTGTGTATATAATATTCGTTACTAAAATTTATGCACCATTATTTAATTTAGGAACTTTTTATGAGTTTCACTTTAATTAATACAGATTTTAAGAAGCATATCTATTTTGCTGAAATTAATTACTAATACTATCTGTTTCGATATGTCTTATTGTTAGTTTATTGGCATTGCCTGATGTTGTAGCTGATAATTATATTAATTATAATTTTTGATTTGGAAAAATAATATTGAATTAATAGTCATAAAACTTTCATTAAAATCTTTAACTTTATTAAAACTTTATTTCACTTAAAAGTAACAAAATTTACTATTGTTTTGTATCCCCGTAAATTGTATTTGATAATTCAAAATCACTGTCATAAAGGCTTGTTGTGTATTCAAAATAAAAATCAACAAATGGGAATACTTCAAAAAGAAAAAAATCCAAAGGTTCCAGCACGTATTAAAATAACACCGAAGGTTTTTTTTCCCTTCTTTTGTTTTCAACAATATTCATTGCCATTTATTAAAAAACTAGAATAGTTATCTTGAAGATGCAGTGTATACATACTATGCCATGCTTATTGCAAAACAATAAGCATTTCAGTTTTAGATGTTGAAGAATATATTTAAGGTATGCCTAGCAAGTACATGTTTAAAATTTTATATTGTTAAAAAAGAATATGTGATATGGTCCAATCAACAGAAAATATGAAAATACTAGGATGAATTTGATGTGTCAAAACAATATATCGAACATAGGAAAATCTGCTTTAAAAACAGTAAGATATTTGATCACGATTCTCATTAACCCCTTCCTTCTCGCTCCCTTGAAAATGATGGGGTGAAATTTCTATTTCTTGCACCTGTGATATTTCGTGGCTGGTGTATTCAAAAGTAATGTGCCAAAAATATTTTTTTAAAAATCTATTTCTTATGCCCAGAATCATGTTTATAACTCTATATATACATCAGATGGCTGCCCTAGACTATTTGCAGTGTTTTTAGAGGTAGCTAATTTATTTTAAACTATACTCTCTGTTTAATTTTCTTGAATAAAAAATAGGCACTTTTATGATCATTTTCTTCAATATTATGCGGCCGTTAAGGGGTTAATATGTCATTTTTGAGCAATCACTTGAACTACCTCCTGCAAGTATTTAACTGCACTATATTGAATTATAATTAAGTGCTGTATGTAATTACGTTAGTCAGTCACACAAAATCTAGCATAGGGAAATTTTAACTCAAAGCCTTAAACTTTCACTGTATTTTTTTAACATCCCTATTCATTTGTACATTTTTATTTGTTGGACTGAGATAAGATTAAGATTTGTTTAGATTAAGGGGGGGGGCATAAGAAATTGCTGGATTGATACTTAAATATTTTTAAAGAAAAGTTGTTTTTTTTAGCGCTTAGATTCTGTCACTTTATAATGATTTTTTTCTTTTGATAACTCTTGTTGGAATTCTTCCGTAATGAAATCTCTCTTTATAAATAATATCATATACTGAGTAATGACCAGCCTAAAGGTATTTAAGTTATGAAAATGTGATTTGGGAAGTTATTTTTTGGGCATTGGAGACATATTAAAAACTGATTTTTCAAACTTTTAAGTCGAAGTTTATTTAAAAATTAAATTTTTAACGTGTTTTCATTGTAACATCAAAGCATATTATCATATAACAATTATTTTAGCATTGTTTTAAAGATTAAAAAAGAAGAGCTTTTAACTAATGTTTAAAAATGTTCATTAGTGTTTTTAAAAAATAATTTCTGAGAAATTAATATTGGACACAGTTTATAACTTTTATTGTAATGAAATTCAAAGCGATATTGCTCCTTTAAATCATTGAATCAAATTATTCTGCAGCTGTTAAAATTGTAGTAAAAGAAAAAAATTAATGGCTTTCATTGGTTTTTATTTAAACTCAAAAAATTTTCAAAGCATGTTCATGAATAAAACTCTTCATGTGATGAGTTTAATTAAATTTTGAAACAGTGCAATATTGTATCGCAGTGGCTTCAAGAAGACTTTTTTTTAAAAAGACTTCAAATAGCATTTTTACTTACTCGTATACAAAATTTAGATAAAATATTGCTATCATCAAAAAATTCAAAATTTTAATGAATCTCCATGTTTCACACCTTCTTGAATTTGAAAAACACATTTTCAGAAAATGTCTGTGTGACAAAGGTAAAGAAAGAAAAAAACTTTTTTAGGAAGTAAGAATGAATTTTAGTATCTGGTCTTTACACAAACTTGTAGATTTTGATCAAGTTTTTAGTAACAACACCCGTTTAGAGGAAATTTGTCTCTCTGAACTTATCATGGTTGCTATAAAAGGAAGAGATTTCAACTAGTTAAAATTAATCACACAGGTCTAGTATCTATTTTATAAACATCTGCCAAATTTTGAGCTAAATCTAACTAGAGGTACACGGCCTGTCATTCTGTTTTTACAGAAATATGTAAACATAACTCAAAAATATAGTGACACAAATATATCAAATTTAGTATGTAATTTTGAGTCTATAAGTGTAGTTTTTAGTTAAGTTTTTTAAAAATAAATTGGGAAGAATGTGTCTGAAATCTAAATTTGCTTTTCAGATACTTTAAACTGCATGCTAGAGATTAATCCCAAAATACTTTCCTATGATCATATGATATAATCAGTACAAATATTTAATTCAAACCTAGTGTTAATATTATATAACTATTTTATGAAAATGTCACACAAGGCATTTCCTGGCAATATATGTTTGGGGAGACGCACTTGTTGTTTTACTTCCATTGTGCTTCTAACTGCAGAGCTGATTTTTTTTCTTTTATTTTTGAACTTTATGAGTTAGTTCCATTATTTATTTTAAGCAGGATTGGTTAAAGCATTTTCAGCTGAAGAGATGATAAGGCAATTTTTTTTTATTGTGATCATTTGTGAATGCTTTTATTATTTTCTGTTAAAAAGGATTTTAATAACTTGGAAAAATAGGAATGCAGTAATTTTTAGCTTTATAAGGTTGTAAATAAAATTACTTAATTCAATGAGCTCTACTTTCTTAATAAAGTTAGTACACCTTAGAATGATGACTTAATACTCTTTCCATCCTAGCCATGTTGGATCTTAATTGTTGTTTATATGAAAGTCAGATAAAAAATCTGTGGTCATGCTGAGGTTCAATGTTTATATCAGCATTTTCAGAAAGACTGTATTCTTTCTGATATTTTAATTTTAAGATATGTTGAAAACTGTCACAAATCTTCATTGTTAAAGATGATAAGATTTTTTAAATTCTGATAATAAGATTTTTTCCTTCTTATTTTTATGGTAATTTCTATGCTTTTGTAAAATCCAAAAAAGGCAGGATTTTACAATAGAGGATGTTGTGCAGATGCAGAAATAAATATTGCAGTTTCAAAAAATAAACATTTGAAATTAATTTTTTAAGATTTTTTTCCCCGATGAAAATAATACATTGTTATAAAATGGAAAAAGATACTATGCTTAGACTATACACAGCTTATGCTAGCATACTTGTACAAAAGTGCTTAATTTTTAGGATTAAGGTACTTAAAAGTGTTTAATTTTTAAAGTTTGTCAAAATGCACCCTGTATGAATGATTCAATAAATCATTGTTTACCTATTCATGTTTTAAAATCAGCAATATTTTTTTGTGAAATAAATGCTTAATTCATGAATTTGAAGCATTAGGAATTGTATGGAGGAACAATGTACTATATGCAAAAGAACTACAAAATATAAAAAGAAAATTTAGATTTACTTTAACTTATGAAACTAAATCTCCCAATACCAATATTTAATTTTATATTGTGACATGATTTAGGTTAAAAAACAAAATTATTTCTTTTTATTATTTATTAATCAGAAACTAATTATAATATTTAGAATTAAGTCTATAAAATTAGGGTACTTTTCCGTTAGCTGGATGCAACGAGAAATCACTAAATTATGTGGAATTTTGCCAATGACTTTTATTTCGTTAACTGATTAGTCATTCTCTCGGTGAAATTTGCGTCCAGATAGAGAAAAAGTATCAAAATTAAATATGTCAGTTATGTTAACCAGCTTAGTAATAAAAGATTTGAATTTTTATTTCTTTCAAAATCTGATGAATTAACAAAATTATTTAAATTTGAAACAAAATAAGGTATTTATTTTTGAAATACAGGCATTAAAATTTTGCAAATACTCAATGAATACTTGTGGTTTTACAAAATTATTGAATAGTAGTGTTTATATTTGTTTATAAGAGTTAAGAATATATATATAATATGAAGTAGTTTGTTGTTTTATGAATGTCTCTTTTAAGCATTACTATAACAGAGCAGTTTCATAGTGTGACCTACAGATTTTTTAGAATATTCAAATAAAATGTTATTTAGAATTCTTCTGCATTTCAACTAGCAATAAAGTAGGAGTTTGCAATTAAAATTTGAGGTAAAGGAAGACCTAATGAGAATTATTGCTATAAAATGATTTTAATTTAATTTTTTTTATTAATTAAGCGATATTATCATTAATTTAAAGTTATCACAAAGTTTCTATTCCTGTCAATTTTCCTTGATAATTTTCTTTAAGCTGAAACTATTTTGTTTCATTCAGATTTGCTGTAATAAATAATTTTTAATGCATTTTCTTGTAAATTTAATATTTTATTTCCTAATTTCTAATTTAAGTTCATTTTTTATTGATACTTTTTAAAGTTTTGATATGTATGTATTGGTGAATATATTGTCAAGGCATTTATACTACAGTAACTGAATTTTATAATTTTTAAAAAGAAACAAAATATATGTCAAGTGCACTTTGCATTTCATAGTGTGAGATATTACCTCTTATTTTGATAGCATATATTAAACTAAAATTTTAATTGCAATTCAAAAATTTAAAACTATAATGAAGTTATGGTTTCAATCATCATGTTCAAAGGAACAATAATTGGCCGTGATGTGATTGCAAAGAATAATAATGAAAATAAAAATTCTCATTGTGATATAGATTATATGGAAACCCAACTCTGTCTGAATATTTTGATCTAAATACAGATGGGTTTTTAATTGAGTTATTTTAAAAAGTTGTGCAAAGTAAATTAATATAGACACATTTACCTAGCCAGTTAAGTATATTAACAAAAATTACAATTAAAATTTAGATTATTTTGAGTTAGGATATCAGAATACTACTGTATATCAAAGTAATTTTTGTTTAAAAGACTACAACTGTTTAAAAGATTCTCATATATTAAAATTTATATAAACTTTTTTTAAATATTCTCGTGATAGTGTGGAAATTTAGAGAGATTGTGAGATTTAACCTATATTATTCAATCACAGTTCAAAATTACTATTATGTTGCATCAAAAAATAGTCAAAAGTTGCTTAATAAAGCTTGCTTCCACTCTGGGATTTTTAATTTTTTTTATAATTTAACTTTTTTTTTCTTTCAGTCATACTCAGCTTTCTACTAACACAGGGAATGATTGCAGTGATCTTCAAGTAATTCATAATTAGAGGAAAAGCATTGGAAGGACTTCATCAACTGACAAAACAAATATGGTTGTATCTACATCTGTTGCAGTTCCAGTTGAAACAAATAATGTAGCTACACATCGAAACCTTTCTGATTTAATGCCTTTCGAAGCACTTTTTAGTCAAGCAATTCAAATATTGGTATATTTTATTAGTTTGAATTAAATATTAATGCAGCATAAAATTAATTAAATATATAATGAGAATATTATGTATTTAAATGTTGGTTTAAGTTAACAAAACAGAAAATTTACTTACTAGAAATAAAGTTTTTAGATAAGTTTCTTAAAATTATTTTTCTAAGAAATATAAATTAGTATTAATTCCAGAAGTATTGGTAATTTTTAGAATTTAATAACTGTTAATTATTATTTGTTTGTCATGCATAAAAGCTAGACTAGAGTTCATTTATGGACAGCAAATATTTAGTTATTAGCCAGCTATATGATTTTTTAAAAGTATTTAATATCTATTTTTAGTTCAAATTAATTGGAACAAAATATGTTGCAGCATTGTATGGTACAAGAAAATACTAACTGCTCTTATGCTGGCTAACAAATGATATAGTTTTTTAATTTTGCAATGTGAATGAAACTAATTAAGTTGTTACTGTGGTTGGTTTTTTGCTAAAAGTTTCTAGGGAAAATAATCATACAAGTAGCTGTGGTTTATGCAAGCTGGATATTGAACTTTTTTGAGGCTGAAAGTATTGAACATTGCAACATTTCAAGAATGCTATTATCTTTCACTATATCAATTGATTGTATTATGATTTTCTGTTAACCTAGCAGAAGAAAAAATTTACAGAAAATAATTGCCAATTTTAATTTATTGGGCTGGATTTTAGCATGATTATATTCAGCTAAGTTTCTTAAGCTAAATTTTAGGATCATGTAATGGCGATATGTATTATTTCTAATTTGCCCTCACTCCAATGCTTCCTCCTTCAAAGATGGAGACAATTGTTTTATTAATTTTTATTTTTGATGTTGGAAGTTACTAAATGATTATAAAAAAAAAATTTATTTTTAGGAAAATCTATTTATCTCATTAAAATTCTATACCATTATCCGTCCCCCATTACCAAAATTAAATAAGCCCTCCTCTCAGTTTATATTCTGTGTACTTTTCAGTGTAACTTGAAAATATTTTAATTAATATTTGATTTTATTTCATAAGATTGTCATTCATATTTTAAACTTGACCCCTTTATTCTTGATGACCAGCTGGTTCACCAAGAGTAATGCGTTCTAAAATTTTCAATTAAATACTTACGTGCCTTGCTCTTTTTATAATTTCTCTACCAGATATACTTAAACTTCGAAAGTCACGTAACTCATATTATTATAGAAGCCTTACAATTATTTGTTCATTGCACTATATAACTCTCTGACTCACAATAAATTGTTATGAAATGATGTAGAAAATATTACATTTTATAATTGTTCCATAACATTAGGTTTCTTTTTAAACATGCTGAACATCACACTTTTCTCCATTTAATTTGCAATAAGAGAATTTAATTATTCAGTTTTTATCAAAATGACGGCAATTACTAGTACATTCATAACGTGCTCTTGCAGATTAAAATCTACTTTCATTTTGTAAGAAATTAATTGTAGGAAAATATGATAATATATATTTTTTTAATTCATTAAAAATATAATCTGAATTTATTGCTTTAAACATTGATATGAATGAAAAAAAAGCCACTTAAAAAAGGATTAAAAAAAAAAGTTTTATACTGTAATATTTTTGGAAGTTACTGCAGAAAAATTCTGAATGTTTGCTTAATTTTAATTAAAGTTTTTTTAAAAAAATCCTTCCAGGTATGCTTTTTCATCCCCCAAAGTAAATATATATATAACAAGTGATGTATCTCTAGATCAAATGGTCTGGTAAGTAGAGCATTAACACACACACATTCATTAATATACGCAAACACATATTCATTTGATTATCAGCCTTGGTGTAATTCCGGATATTGATTGGCCTGAAATGGTATCTTTTTTTAAGATGGTGGACATAAAGATCTAAAAGAGCACTTTTTAATAATAATCCTTTTTATATAAATCATTCAATTTTAATGATTGCTAGAAGACTGATTGATGTAACAACTTTGCTTAAAATATAAGCAAAAATATTTTGTTAAATATGATTCGCAGAGCAAAGTATGAAAAAATCTAACAGTTATTCATCAATGCATTTTTTGTTTAAAGTTACATAAATTGTAATTATTTAGACCAAGTTTACAGTAGATAACAATATGCACGCCAATTACTAATGATTTACAAATTAGGCATTTGGCACGAATTTGAATGCGTATCCTGTATAAATTCGAACATGTTTACCATAAACAATATGCTGATTCACTAAATTAATGATATAGATATTGCAAACAATTATAGAAATCTTTGTCTTGTATATATTTTTTAGAAAATATAACATTTAATATTTATTTAGGTTCATCCAATCATGTGTTGAAAGTTACTTTTTTTTTTCTTTGATTTAATTTGCAGTCATAGTTAATTTATTTTTTAATTTGAACTTCTGTCAGTATGATGGCAACAGTTTAATAAAAGCTATTTTTTTCAATTTGCTCGTTCATTATTTATCGTTTGTTTTAAAATTTTATTGTTTTGTCTAAAATATATTATTGAAAAATGTGTTTAAAAAAATTCTTTAAAAATAGGAATTTAAGTTAAATGTTAAAATACTGGTACCATTAGAAAGCTAATTTTTTAATCTTTAACTTGATGTTAAAATCAGCTTTGTCCAATAATATTTTCGGAAGTTATAGCAAAAAAAAAAAAAAAAAAAAAAAAACGAAATTTTGTTTAATTTTTAATTAACTCAAATTCTAATAAAAAATTTGAGAAAAGCTCCGAGGTGCACATCCCCAACCTCCAAGGTATGCATGTAGCAAATTTGTTAGCTGTGGATCCAACGGTCTGCCCTGTAGAGCGCCAACACACACACATTGAGCTTTATTATAAGTATAGATATAGAAGATTGGAATTTTAATGCATGCATATTGTTTTTGTGTTAAAATCATGCTTTAAGTGTAATTTTTGTGGCATTTGGTATTGATTATTTTAAAATCAGTGTTCTTCTAAAGAAGCTAAAAATTTTCCTTGTTAAAAAAAAAAGAAAGAAAGAAAATATATAAATAAAGTGATTTTTAGGACTTTTATTTGTGTATATACCATGTATATTTTATTTACATTGTTACATTACATTTTTTATGCATTGTTACCATCAGTAATTTCTAATTATGTTTTTACAGAATACTTGAAAGGTCAGAGAGGAAGATATAAATTGGTTGACAGAACTTGCTTATACAGCTACTGTAATATGTAATCATTACAAAGAGAAATAGGCTGAGGAATATTTGAAATCAGTAAGTTATTTCTTTTTTTAGTTTATGAAATTGCCTAAACGTGACTGTCCCCCCCCCCAAGTTGAATGCTAATTGCAGACTTGTTTCATTATTTGAAGATTTTGTGGCTCTGTGACAAGTTTTTTTTTTCTCTTATTTTTCATGGTTTAATTTAAATTTTGTTTCTTTAATTGTCTTGTCTACAGTTTTAATGTTAAATGAGTATTATTTGTATTTAATAACATTTTTTTTTTTATGAAAACACTTGTACAGAAATTTAACTTTTTGTTTAATAATGCTCTATCAGCTTCAAAAATGCTATACAGGATCTAAATCTGGAAAATACTTAATTATTAGGTTAATTTTATATTATATGCAAATCATATAAGAGTATCTTGCAGGCTAGACTTTTTACACTCTTAATGAAAGAGATAAGCCATAGATAATATAAATTCTATGAATACTGTTATAAAATTATGTTTGGATTGAAAAAAGAAAGAAAAAAAAAGCAGTAAAGACATGTGATATTTGAAAATTAAGTAGATGCACTAAGATTCATGGGCATCTCAAATAGATTACATTATTAAAAGATAAAATACACAGAGATAAGAGGATACTCTTATAAATTACAATCTTTATAATTATAATATTAAATTAATGAAATCACATATTAATTTTACTGTTTATTTTTTAATTCCTTAAAGTATATAGTATGGCAAGACAAACATTGCATTTAGCTATGTTCTACCCAATGCCAAGTTTTTTAAAAAGTTTTCTATGAAACATGGCTAAAAATATTACAAAAGACATTTTTAAAAATCCAGAATTTAGTTCAATATATAAGAAAGTTAATTTGAAAGTATCTTAGTTCCTATAATAAATGTTTTATAATTTTAATATAATGCATTTCTTTCATTAAAACTTTCTCTGAAAAACTAAAATACAATTTAAATTTAAATAATGTGTAGACAATACAATCTAGTATACATATGACAGACAATCAAAAGGCTGGTTGCAACTCTTTCTCGGCAATTTGTCTTCCTTTAATTTCAGAAATTTTTATTTGATTTTTTTTTAAAATCATTTGTTTAAATTGATTGTGGCAATAAAAATTACTAGTATTTTTTAAAATGACTTTTTTTGTAAACTTATAAGATATATTTTTGAGTCTAATGATTTCAGTTCTCTCTGTAGAGTAATTTGTATTAGAGGGGGGAATAGCAGAAGAAATTTTATGTTAAATTTTTAACTTTATTTAAATTTAAAGTATTCAAACGAAAATCATTTTATTTCAAAAAGAATAAATAAATATTTTTAATGTGAACTTTATAATTTTTCCGCATTAAACTCTGAAATCCTCGAAATTTTAATAAACGAAGCATTTTTTCTTTATCACATTGCCGACCAATTATATTGATGATGTGTAAACAAAAGTATTGATGTATACATGATACTAAGATTTAGACTTTCTGTTATGCATTAAAAATCATTTATATTTGGATGAATTTCTGTGTGATACCCAAATTGTTTTTAAAAATTCACTAAAAGAAATTTATCATTAACAATTAATTAAAAATATTCCCTTTATTATAGAAAGAGCTTGAAAATAAGCTATAAATCTATTTTTTTAAACTTCATTCAGAACAACAGAATTCTCATGCTAACTAGGCATATAAAATTTAATTATGTGAAAATATCAAATTGTTCCAATCATAGAAAAATAGTAATTATTGTGTTTATATCTGTTTAAGGATATCAGAAATGAAAATTGTTTGGCCATTGAATATCTACAGAAACTGGTTTTTAAACAAATATTTGGTGTCTTGTGTGCAAAAGAAATCTTGTTTTCAAATTATGAGACAAGCCGTGCAATCGCTTCCAGTGATGGTCATTATCTTGCTATTTGACCGAGTGTGTTGGGATCATTGCTTGTGATCAATAGGTCCTGCCGCCTATCACAACTACTTGTGGGAGATCTGTTTTTAGAAAGTCCAGCAGTTGGTATGGGACTGTCCCTATCTGTGATTGAACTCATGTTCAAGAGCTTCCATTGGGCATATTGAATCAATTGTTACTTTCTATTACAGTCCCAGACATGTAATTGAAATATCACCAGTGAGATCAAATCAAGGATTTGAATCGCACCCTTATTTGAAAAGTATTGATTGCTGGTATTTGTGATTTTTAGATATTTGTTACATAATAACCGCTTGTAAAATATTCATCATCCCTAATCCATCTCACTTCAGAAATGTTCTATAGCCAACTTAACCAAAAGTAGACTACTTTTTTGTTTCTTAAATTAGCTATCCTTTTCTTTGGAAAGATTCTTTTCTTAAACCAGAATTATGTCATTATCAAGAATGTTTTAGGTATTTCGAAATTAAGTTATTATTAAATTTACTTAATGTCTTAAAATCAACAGCCTGTAAAACATAATGCTTAAGAATAAAAAGTCTGTTTAACATCATCAATAACCAAAGAGGAAGGATCACTGAGTTTTGCTTCCAAAAATCCCCACTATTCACTGACTTCGTTTGATGATTAAAGGCAAAGCCGATGGTACAAACTAGAAAACAGCATCAGCATGACAAATAACTGCAACTCCTATGAATAGCAAGGCATTTATCATAAAACTTATAAAACCCATTAAACTGAAAAAGAGTTCAAATTGTATAAAAATATTTTTTAAATTCATAAATGACTGTCAAAGCATTTAAATCATCAACTTGCTTTGGTTTTATATTAAGTGGTTAAAATTTACATCTTATATTAATTATTATATGATGCTTACACTTAGTAATAAAATTAAAACTCTCCCTAATATTTTTGTACTCTTGAGTTTTTTACAAAATCCTAGTAACAGTTAGGCAAAAATATCATTTCAAAACTGAATTCAATTTAATTCTTTTAAATAAAAAAGTCTATGAAAAATCATTGCATTAAAGTCAATTGTAAACATAAAGTCAGTAAATATTATTTCAAAGCAAATTTGTTTGAAGTTTTTAACATAAGTATATAAAGATCAGTATCATAATTTCCATTAAACATGAAATATATAGGCTGCTTGATTGAAGGATATCTTGCTGCTTAATTAAAGAATTTTTACGAAAACTGGCTATTATAAATTTGTTGCCTCAAATTTCTCATTAGCATATTTACAAACACAGTATAAGTTATATTTTTGAAAAGTATAGAAAAAATTCAATTTTTAAAAATGACATTTTTAGTTGAAAAATCTTGATGAATATAAATGTCTCCAAACTGTTCTCATGTTCTTTTTATCTATCAAATATTTTAATTGTTCTGTTGTGTACTTTTCACTTTAGCTGTTTTCTTATTATAATCTAAAATCATTTTGAATTGCCTTGTAATCTCTTACCAAATATTAAACTTTTAAAATAAGGATTCTCGCGTTATTTCCCAAAGTTGTCACAAGAACCCGAGTTTTACATTGTACACTCAGTCAAGGGCAATCAAGTCATATCATCTACATAAATTATACACTTATGAAAATAAATTATTTTTATTTTAAATCAGCTTGGAAATAGATATTTTAGAAAATTAAATTATGGAATTTGTGGAAACAAGAAAAAAAATGTAAACAATGAGAATATTGATTTAAGATTAAGAGAACATTTATATATTTTTTTTATTTGAATGTCAGTGATTAAAGTATTTTTTCACTGGTAATTCAAGGATTATTTTTTCACTAATAGCATATTGTTAATGTAATGGTAAAAGAAACTGGGTCATAAATACTTACACAAATTACTCCAAAACACAATTTCCCACTGCATGTTCAAAGCAAAAGTTTAATTTGAAATTTTCCAGAAAAAAATGAATATAAAGAAATCTTTATTCATTTAATGAATAAATTTATTTAGATGATTTCTATTTTAATGTTTTAAAGTCCAAAGATTTTCTGTTTTTTTTTTGTTTGTTTGTTTGTTTGTTTTCCCTTGTGAATGTACAAGAATTTTTGTAGAAATAATTCTTGTATCTCCACTTGCTGCTATAGAAATTAACAAGGATCTATTTGTGGAAATTCTGAGAGCAAGCTCTTTAATCAATCTAATTATTACCATAATGCCATAAATGTTACTATTGCTATATGATGCCACTATACTGCTGTAGAAATATTTTAAATATTGTGATTTCAAGAAATTGGTACTGTAAGAAAATTAATGCATATGAGGAATTATGCAGCTTCAAAAAAGCAAAAAGGAAACAGGCGAAAAATGCAAAACAGCATTTCAAATTAAATTGTTGCAAAAGAGAAAAATGAAATTAATTTTTTTCCCCCTTGATATATGATAAAAAAGATATTCGAATGAATATGAATTTGTCTTGCTAAATTCTTTGCAATAATAAGATTTTTTAAAAGTAATATTGAATTTTTACTTACTTCCCTTTGCTTTTTTTAATTTATAAAACCTAGAAGAACACTATTATTCTATTGTAACTAGTACATGAGTGCTAATCATGTGTTTCTTCTTATGCTCATAACTAGCGATGTCATCTATTTTCTAGCTTTCCTGTTACTGAAATTTCACTTTCTTTTTTTCTAAAATAAATTATTCAGATATTAAACAATGTTATTTATTAATAATTTGTGTTTAATTTCTTCACTGTAAAATGCAATAAAATATTTGTATTATTATTTCCTTGAAATTATTCCCATGCACTGGAGAAATAAAAAGATATTTACCATTACTAAAGATAATTATGGAAATCTGAGCAAAATTTTGGAAAAATTAAACTGATGCCATTAAATATATAATTTTATAAGTCTGTGTTTGGATTTAAATGTGATTTCGTTTGATAAGTTGTCCAGCCTAAATTTTTTTTATGTTGATTTTGCATGTGTATGAGTGAAACGTGAAGAACCTGACCTATTTTGAATTTTCAAAAAGGATAGTCATAAATAATTATTTAAATTAACAATCATCATAAAAAATTGCTTATAATTTAAATTGTATTAAAGTTTTGTTTTCTTTATTAGATGGCTTCCCAAGATGACTAGATACACCAAAGGAAATCTCTTTCTTCAAACAAAGCAAACTTTTATCCAGATCCTGTACATATTTTTTTGCAATGACTACTGCTCATTTTTTTAGAAAGTGTATTCAAAATCTAAATAAAGGACATATATCATGAAACTAAATTAATAAAATTGTTAGCAATTATTTTGTGGTAACAATTAGTTTTGGTAGTAAAATAAAAAAAAATACAGTTTTTGTGAGTAAGAAACCTTTTATGTATAATATTTGCAACACCTAACATGAATATGGATATGAAAAAAACTTTGCATACTTGTGATATTTGCAGTAAAGAGTTTTCTGAAATTTTTATTTTAAACGAACATCTCTGTTCTCATACAATTGAAAAACCATATTCTTGTAATATATGTGGTGAAGAATTTCCTTCTGAAGACACTCTGCAGACACATCTTCTGACTCACAAAAATGAATGGCCTCACTTTTGTAGTGTGTGTGGTAAAGACTTTTCACGAAAAATTGATTTAAATGTACATTACCGTTCACATACAAATGAAAAGCCCTATTCGTGTCATCTATGCAATAAAAAATTTGCTTTGAAAAATATTTTAAAGCAACATTATCGAACTCATACAAATGAAAAACCATATTCTTGTGATGTGTGTGGTAAAGTATTTTCTGCCAAAAATAATCTGAATACACATTATCTGACTCATTCAAATGTTAAGCCCTATTCTTGTGAGATGTGTAATAAACAGTTTTCTCGGAAAAGTTATTTAAAAGAGCATTATGGAACTCATACAAATGAAAAACCTTATTCTTGTGATGTATGTAACAAAAACTTTTTGCGCAAATATGAGTTAAAAAGACATATTTTTGTTCATGAAACTGTGAAGAATTATTCTTGCAATGTATGCAGTAAAAAATTTTCTGGAAAAATTAGCTTAAGACAGCATTATCGAACTCATGCAAATGAAAATCTGTATTCATGTGATGTATGTGGTCAAGGATTTTATCATAAAGGTAATTTCAAGAAACATATTCTGTCTCATTCATATCCTTATGAAAAACAACCCTTTTCTTGTGAAATATGCAGTAAAAAGTTTTCCCAGAAAAGTCGATTAAGGGAGCATTTTCTAACTCATTCAAATGAAAAACCTTATTATTGTGATGTATGTAATAAAGGTTTTTTGGACAAAGGTAATTTAAAAAAGCATCATCTGACTCATACAAATGAAAAGCCATATTCTTGTGATATATGCAATAAACAATTTTCACAAAAAAGTCACTTAAGGCAGCATTGCCGAATTCATACTAAAGAGAAACCCTATTCTTGTGATATATGTAGTAAGAAATATGCACAGAAAGCTAACTTAACTATACATTATCGCTCTCATACTAATGAAAGGCCTTTTACTTGTGATGAATGTGAAAAAGGGTTTTCTTCAAAACGTTATTTGAATAAACATCTTCTTACACATTTAAAAAGAAAAATTGAGTCCTAATGATATATTTGAAAACAATTTTTCTATAAAAGTGACTTAATTGGGCATTTAAATGCTCGTATGAAGAGAAAATATCCTTTTGGGGATATATGAAGCTATAATTTTTTTATTTAAAAATATTAAAACTCAGAATTGCAATGAATAAGTCAAACAAGTGATGATTCTATTATATCTAATATTAAAAAAAAGATAAAATTGTATGAAATATTATTTACTAGCTATTACCAGCGACTCTGTTCGCATGGAAATTTTGATGTGTATGTACAAAAATCCATCAAATATTGACAAATAAAAAAAAATTAAACCTAACCTAAAAACGATACATTAAAAAGTATAAGCATATATGAAAAATATATAACATAAATACAAGTTTATAACAAAAACACATAACTAACATGAAAACAATTTATTTACATTGTATACCCAAAATAAAACTAAACAGCAAATCAAGTTCGTATTTCTTTAAAATCAAGTAAAATCCATTTTATTTATTGATTGAGATACCTACAATAGTATTGTACACATAATTTTTAAACTTTTAATTTAAATGAAAAAACAGTTGATGTCACAATCAAGCGTGAACTTTGAACACCAG
Source organism: Argiope trifasciata (assembly GCA_026543055.1). NCBI lineage: Eukaryota > Metazoa > Arthropoda > Arachnida > Araneae > Araneidae > Argiope > Argiope trifasciata. The sequence goes on from JAPMOQ010022051.1 coordinate 237,048, forward strand.
TTGGCTTAACGCATTCCTAAGCCGGTCTGACATTCCTACGCCAGTTGCAGATTAGAAATTTTTTATTTCCTGTAATCTATTTTCTTTTAATTTAAAAGTACTTCAGGATGAATCCGAAAGATCAATTAATTAACAACATTTGATTTTAAATACATCAAACACAAAAAAATAAATAGAATCGTTTGAAATAATTGGTCGAAATTTTGCTAACCCTAACCTCAACTGGGTTGGGGGGAAAAAACGAGCCTTACTTGCCTTTGGCGGGATTTGGCCTCACCTTTTTGGAGCGAAAGTTAGTTTTTAATTAATAAAAAAATTAACGACTCTATTAACCGGAATAAAAAGTAGCCTATTTTCTATTCCTGACTATAATCTATCTTTGTGCTAAATTTCATCCAATTCTGTTCTGGCGTGATGTAGTAACAAACATTCAAACTTTCACATTTATATATTAGTATAGATTATTTTCCATTTATAAAAAAGTCAAAGGAGTTTTTATGATGACAATACATTATGACTTAGATAATGCATTTTTTGTGGAAATAAAAATTATGAGCTATATCTTTTAAAAGATATAAATTCATATAGTTTTGGCAATGGATTGTAATATTTGGCAGCAATGTGTGCTAATTTATTTAATGATCTTCAAATGTAATGGTAGATTAAACTTTTTGTAAAATGTTTTTCCAATTTAAATTCAAATCTTCGGGTTGCAGAATCAATTACTACAATTCTTAATTTAATACATGTCGATTTGCACGATTTCTTAAAACTAATTAAGATACTAAAATATTTTTTATTTTATTCCTATAGTATAGTTTATTCACATAAAAACCTGTTTCTCTTAGCTAAAGGTAATTGACTGCTTTCAAATATTAATAAACACTAGGTAAGGCAAAATACATTGGAAAGACTTATAAAAGACTGTTAATTTTTGAGTGTGTAAAAACATGAAAAAATGTAATTTTATTTTTCATGAGTTGCTTTTGATATCTTTGAAATGAATTCATTTTTTTTTCTGTAATTTTATATGCTTTGCAAGAAACTTGTTTACACTTACTTGTAAATAAGTGTGAATTACAAGTATGTGTTTATTATTTTAGGATAATTCTTTTAAAAATCAAATTGCTTAATTATTTTAAAATTAATTTGTAAGACTAGATTAATTATTTTTTAATCATGAATACCAATTTGATATGGCAAATCTATATGTGGTGAATATATTCAGTTATTCGAATAAAATTATAGATAAGGACAAGAAATGTGACATTCATTTAATTATTAACAATAATTTTCTTTACTCTTGACAATAGTGTGCCAATGTCTTCATATGGATTAAATGGTTGTGATTTTCTACTTAATGTGAGAAAAGAACATTAAGTAGAAACACTCTATCTTTCTATTGATTGATAGTTTTTCATTGTGTTTTTATTCACTGGATTAGTGTTCTAGTTTACTTTTAAAGTGATTTGATGCGTACTTTTGTTATATGTGAATCTGTATTTTAACCCAGATAAGCCTGAAACTAAAATTTTCTGAAAATTTTGAAAAAAGTTAAACTAACTGTTAAAATAACTGTCTTTTTATTTTTTCTAATAAAGCTGACACGTTTCTTACTGCAAATCATAAGACTAAATAATCTTAGATAAAGAGGGTATTCTGATATTTTTTTTTATTTCTACTGTCCTAAATATAGGACAGTAGGCTTATCTGGGTTAAATGACTTAAATGTTTACTATGGTGTCTGGCACAAAAATTCTTAAATTATGTGCAGATTGATCCTGTAATTTTTATTAACTTTTAACATCCCAAATTTTGTGATATTATGTGCACTACTTTTTATTATGCAGAATATAAAAATCATGTCTGCATCTTGAAATCTTTATGTGTATTCGATGTATTATTAGATATGGAATATCAAACATGTAATTGAACTCTTACCTTTGACTTCCCCATTACCTTGTTTTTGTTAACTCTTCCTGTAATATTCTGTTAAATTAAAATATATTTGCATGCAAATAATTCCTTGCAACAATGCTCTATGCCCTGATTAATGTTTCAAGTATTATTAACTGTATTAAGCAAAATGTGTCTTTTTCTTTTTTCTTAGTCTTTGAGTGGTTGGCAAATTTTTTTGATAGTACTGATTTATATTCTTGCTTCATTTCTTTGTCATTTTAACAAATGTATAAAATACGACAGTTTCTGTTATTTTTATGCAAGGAGTAAGTTAAAAAGAGATGTTTAATTATTTTTGATTTATAACTATAAATTTTTAAAGTTTCAAATACATCACCAAGTTCACAGCTGGTATATTATCAAAATTTACTGATTACAAGGTTGTAAATATATTAAAATAGTACATTACCTTCAAGAATACACAAAATAAAATTTCAGTCCTAGTACATGAGGATGTTAGTGAAATATGAATAATCAAATATTGCATTTACAAAAATGAAAATCTTTCAAAAAAGAAAAAAAAAAAGAGACTTATTTATGATTTATATTTTAAAAGTGAAAAATAAGTTTTCTCGGTAATTTTTAGTGGGAACTAAAAACTTATATCCATGTTTACTTTAATATTCTGGCAACTTATTGCTTTTGAGGCATCAATTTTTCACTTTAAATGTTATTAGAGAATAATAAATTTGGTGATTTATCGCCCACTAAAGTTACAACTGGATTATCAAATTATTAATTCTCTGAATTCTTACTATAGTGTTAATTTAAATTATTAACCAGTTTAAAAGACTCACGAGACTATCAGATGCATGTATTGATATTTAGAAAAATAATGCATTATTTTCATAAAATCAGTTCTTCGAAATTTGTTTGCCAGCTAGAAAAACTGAAGATGAAAGTTTAAGAAAATTATATATATATAGAGAGAGAGAGAAATTGCTGTGATTGTTTCAAATCAGTTTAAACTAGTTAAAGACTTTAGACAAATAATGACAAAAAATTATGTTCTCACATAATAACTAGAAATTTGTGATAATAGGTCTCATTTCTTTTTGATAATTTCATATTAGTAAAGATATTGAATGTTATGCACAGGAGAATTTATCATTAAGTTTTCAAGGTTGCTTGAATTTTTAATGATAATAATTTTATATAACCACTTGTTAATAAAGAATTCAATGAAATTCTAAAAGTAATGGTTTACTTTTATATGGTTTGGGATCAAATGCATTTAACTATTCAGTAAGCAACATAATAAAAGATATTTTTTCTGTGATTTCACCAAAAAAAACAACTAAAGAACATATTTAATCTCTAAAGGTGACATTAGAATGTTATTTATTAATTAGGAAAAATCTTTTAAGTCATATACATAGGATTCAATCCAATGAATGTAAATGATAGAACTATCAAAATTACATGCAATAGCTTTTAAAAAAATTCTTTTAAAATATTCTGTTATTTTCCAAGGCTTTTTTAATAAGATAATTTTCTTATACATTTAACATTTTCTGAAATTGCAAAATGCAGATAATTATTGTTGAACTGATGTCTACATATCTTTAATGAATGTCATTGAATATTATTTTCCAATATTTAAAAGATTATAATATATATAGTTTAATAGCTAATTACCCACTTCTTTAATATTTTGCCGTAACTAAATCCACATTACTTTATCTGAAGTTATTTTTAATGCACCTCTAAATTTTAAAGTAATATATATATATATTCTAGATGCATAAAGCCTATAAATTCCTTATTGAAAAAATTTATATTAATAAATTGTTATTTATGCATATAACTTTGAAATTTTCTAAGTTAAATACATTTCTTCTGATTAAACATGTTTTAGTTTTATATTCAATTGGATGATGATCCTCACTCACCATTTAAGACACTACATCATTTAGATGTTTTGTTACATTTTAAATTCTTATTATTAAAAATACTTAATAATGGCAAGATATAGAAAATAATTTTGGAAAAAATGATATAAAAAATTATGTATATATATATTGAAGCAATTGAAAGATCCTTTCTTAAGTGAATAAGCATGCATTGAATTATTTTTCCAAATGCAAAGGGATATAATACAGATTGCTAATTCGAAAAGAAATCAGCTAAATGATTCAATTAAATAGCCCAAATATAAGCAATGTAATAACAAAGGCTATTTTCTCCTGAATGTTTGCTAGTTATAGTTGCTATATATTGTTCAATTTACATTATATATATAAAATTTAACAGTAAAACAGAGATAAAATTTCATTTTTAAATAAAAACTTTATTAATATAACTTAAAAGTATTAAAACTTTAACTTAAAATCGATATATAATCAATAATACTCTAAAAAAAGCTTTATCATAATTTCTTTCAATATTAAAAACAATAAGCATTTTTCCTTTTAATTAATCATAAAGTCTTTTAACACAAAAGAAACCATTCCAGAAGATTTTGAAACTATCTCTTTTGTTCAAAAATTCTCTCTTTCTTCTTTGAAATAATTTGAAGTACTTAATAATATTTTAAATTTAACTCTTATTAATGACTATGCTATCATAGTTATTATCTTAAATAAAAACTTTACATTATTTAAGAAACTATAGTAGTTAATATTTAATATTCTAAAAGGATCTTATAATATTTAATATTTTCCACATTTCATATTATTTAATATCAACTGAATTTAATACATTAAAATAGTATAGAGAATGTTTCAGTAAAATAAGCACACAATGATTAATTTCAGTTTCTTTTATTGTATCATCAAATTATGAAATACTTACAAATGAATGAAACTCAAATGACAGATAACCAACCATGACGAACACATACATTTTAAACATGGAATGTTCTTACAACAGTCTCCAGGAGAATATTACTTGTCATTCTTCTGCGTTTGCTTGTCTTTACTTTCTACTTGGTCATCCGATTTCTCTTCTGTCATTTCAACAGGAACTACTCTACTAGTGGTATCCTTAGATGGCTTAAGTGGGGCTTCTATGGTCAGCTGGCCGTTTGTGCTTAGACGTGACACTACAGCATCAGGATTGACTCCATCCGGCAAACTGAAGGACCGAGTCATTTCGTGATATTCATACACATCGTCTCCTTTAGTTTCGTGCTTAGCGGAAATGGAGAGTTTGTCATTGATTACCTTCACAGTTATTTCATCAGGTTGATAGTTGGACGTATCCATTAGGACTTGGAACTTGTTGTCTTTGGTTGTCACTTGACATTTCGTTTTCGGTTCGTAAACAGCCACAGCGTTGGGCTTTCGTTTTCGTTTTCTTCCGTTCACGAGTTCGTGATCATCGTCCCAATCCAACAAAGCAGATGGTAGGCGGCGGACGACATGGCCTACCCTCTGGTCCATTTCGTTTTCCAATAAATCCAAAAGATTCAGCATCAGAGGTCGATTTCGGCGCCTGCGATGCTCCAAAGTAGGCATTAGTGGAAGATAATCATCAAGAAGAGTTGTCAGAGACATCTTGTAAACGATATCAAGCGATTGTTCCTATCCAAATAGTTCAAAGCTCACAGAATACTTGATAGAATTGACAACTATCGCTTGAAACTTCGAAACTCAAAAACGACTCGAAGCGAAACAGATCACTACCAGATCTGATTCCGTCAGCCGCCACGCATTCTTTAATAGTCGCAGTGGAGCCGTGGAGAAAGCGCTAGAAAATTCTTCCGGAAACAAGAGTTAACGAGAAATTTCACGAAGTTCTTAAGTGTTTTTGTAGATGGCAGCACGAGACATGAGCAGATACGAAATTGACACTTTCTAGAGATCGGCCGCTTGTATGTCAACCTAAATGAGTACAATCACAGCGCAGCTTACAAATCAGGTGTGTCAGGCTGATGTTAAATTCGCTGTGATTGGACTCCTAAAGGTTGACATGAGCCTGACGATTTTGACTGGGCTCGTCAACTTATTGCTTATGTATACGCTTCGAAATCCTTTTGCCAAGCATTGCTGAGAGTGTAATTTATTTTGGTTATCATATATGAATATTCTTTTTTCTTTTTAAATTCCACTATAATATTTCTGCTGAGTTTTAATTGTGGCATATATTATACGTTTTGAACAAGTTTTTATACTTTCAGGATAATAGATGAGTATGGCGGTAAAAAAGTATTCATTGTTTTGTTTATTTATGACGAAAACTTATTGCATGCATTTTATTTACTCATGATAGTAAATATGTATCAAGAAATTGTAATGTATTCTATATCTTTATCTTTTTGTGAGCTAATTAAGGACTCGCATGACATCTTTCTAATCAAGACTGAATTAACTTTCAGAACCTTCAAAAAATATTGTCTTAAAATATTCCACCTTTAGATATGCATACTATTTTCACCAATTGCCATGTGTTTTTTTTTAATGACTAATTCTCTTTAACTATTTATTAATATCATTCACTTTCTTTTTCTCTGTTAGACTTTGCAAATTCCAAGTTTGACGTTTCTTTCTCTTGCTTTAAATTCTTTATTCTATTGAATTTAATTTTATGGTTAATTTCATCAGGACAGTTAACAATTCTTGTACTCTATAAAATCAACATAACAGTCTTTTAATGAGTTCAAAAGAGGTAGATTGAATTGAAAGAAAGGTAGAAAGTTTGAAGCAATGAAAATATACTTTATGTGCAATTCTTTCTTATGAAGTATAAGCCAAATGATATAGAAAAATCTTCTTGTATGCAAGTTAATTTTTTATGATGCATTTTACAGTGTAAATCAACTGATTAATTTGAACGTGTATTTTCGAATTAATGCTATAGAATTATTTTAGCAAATCTCATTGAATGTCATGAAATGTTTTATATCTAATTCTGAATGGATATTCTTTGAATCTTTTGCAATGATACTCAAATGATTGTGTATATCATTTTATTTCATTTATTAAAGAATGATGAACTTCAATAATAAATAAAATACAAAAAAATCATATGTTTGAAGAAAACTTTAGTTTTTATTTGTTTGTATATTAACTGTGTGTTAACAATTAATTGCCAAGGATCATTTCATATAAATTCATGATGAATTTTTGGCTATATTCATCAACAACATACAGTTAATATTCGAATACTTAATTTATATATATATATTAAGTATATATATATATATATAAATTAAGTTTACTTATAAACAAATTAATATTTGTTTTTATATTTATACTATAGTTATATATTTTTTTCATCATATCATTATTTTGGATTTGTTTAAAAGCAGTATATCTTTTATTTTTTATGAATAATAACTATAAAAGTTACTTAAAGGTTGTTTATGATATCTATAATTATTTGCTTATAGTAAAAATGTGAATACAAATCTTGAAAATCTTCGTATTAAAATTTGCTATGGTTCTCAGAAAGAAATATTGACAAAAAATATATTTCAATGATTATTTTAACATATTTATCATATATTTGGTAAACAAGATTAAAAGTAAGTTTACAGTTATTTTTTGTGTATAATCTTACATAGTTAGCATAATTTTTAATAGCCAATTTAATGCTGTAAAATTTCTATTATGATTATTAAATCATTTGGGTTCAGAGAAACTTGCTAGAAACTCACAGTATGCATAATAGAAAACAATTGTACATCTACTTATTTTATGCAAGTTAAAAAAAGATTTAAGAATCACTTGAATATATAATTCGATTTAAAAACTCTGACTCAAATTTTATATGAATTTCTTCTGCTTTTAGATTAATTTTATCAACTATTATGTCTTTTCTTATTTTAATCTTTTTTCTCAAGCAGTGCAAGAAATAAAAAGCAGTTTTATAATTGATTTTTCCCATTTTATTTTAGCTGCTATTTATGGTAATCCTCTTGTTTCATCAAGTTAATACATTGTAATCAGATCATTTTATAATAATTTAAATTTTAAAAAATTATTTTATTTGTGATTTATATTTGCATTTACTTTACTAGCATTTTATACTTTTCATTGTCCTGTAGCTTTATTTATGCCTAATATTATTCAATAAGATCAATATTTAGTTTGTCTGCAATCATTCACGACAAATTTATTCGTTATGATGTCAATTTCTTTCTAATTCAACAAAATAGAATGTATAATAATTACCTGATTGGAATGATTTTATAAAAAATTCATCTGTTTTATTATTATTATTTATTTATTTTAAGTTACAATACTTAATTTCTAGCCTCTTATTTATTCTTCATTGTAGTTTCTATAATATAATTTTGTCTGTGTTTTTTCAGTGATTATATTTCAGTTTTGATGTGTTATGGATGTTTAATGATAATCATCTTTAAAATATTAGATAAGGAAATTGAAGATTTGCTAAGGAAGAAAATCCAGCTGGCAGCTGTGGCAAACTAGATGATCTATTCACCTGTGATAGCAGTTATTTGCATGCATCACAGCTGTGATAGATCTTCTTGAATGGATGTGTCAATAAATTATTCACCTGCATCTTAGTGTAATATTGATTTTTATATTGTATTGATATCTGTGAGCCCTTCCCAAATAACTCCTTAAAAAATTTTTAACAGTTGCATAGCTATTAATATTTTTATTTGCATATTCAGTTTATTTTTATATGTGTATTCAATTTCTCAATAATGTATTTATAATAAAAAATTCAAATGCTATTATCTCATTTTTTTAAACCAATTCGAAAAATGTCAAGTATGTAAATATTTTCAGCTACACCTACATTTTTTTTTAAATTCTACTTTTGAATTGTGTCTATTTAATGTTTTTTATAGATTTTAATTTTTTTTTATTTTATATATAAATTGATATGATTTAAAAACAGAATAAATGTCTTAATTCTTAGATGATTATAAATGCATTTTAACACTGCATACTAAGAAAATGAATTTGAAATAATTATTCATATTTTATTAGTTAATGAATAGTAATTATTCTAGTTAATTATTAATAATATGATTTTGTAAAATTACTAATCAATATTTCATTTTCATATTTAACTTAGCAAAAAGTATGAAAAACCCCATTAGAAATGTAAAACGATCGCTGCCATAAGAAGTTCATTTAATTCTATTTTTTAAAGTTATTAAATATGTATTTTAATATGGAACTATTTTTAATACACTCTGGAAATTAGGACTCAAGAAATCTTCACTATTTTTTTAAAATTTTTATTATTTAATAAAATTTACAATGAGAAGGTATAGCTTTCAAAAGATAAAATTATAAATAATGCTTATTGATAAATGTTGTTCCCATTGTTTTCCGTATAAAAGAACCTAAATGGTTTTCCTACTTTATATAATATAAAAGTAATTCCGGAAATCCTAATTCAATTTCATTGTCATCTACTCCAATTTCATTCCTTGCCCTTTCAATTTTGGCTTCCTGTTACTTTCTTTATTAATTTTATTCACTTTTATTTTCTACTTATTATGTACCACAGTGTAAAATTATTAAAGTTCGTCCAAAGAATTTTCTAAAGCAATAATAAGCGATTTTTTAATTAAAAAAATTGATTAAATTTTTAAATAAGTTTGCACATTATATTTCTAAAAACTTATTCATTCTTATTTTGAACTAAATCACTAAAAATGGATTTGAGACAAATATATATTCAAAAATATCTTTAACATGCAACTTTTTTTTACTAATCTTTTAAACTATAACTTTTAAAATTTTGTCAAACCAAGTAATTATTTGATATATTATGTTTCCAAAATCCCATTTCTATCCAAAAAATTCGATGGACATAATAACAAATTTTTAAATCTTCATTTAATGCTGAAATACAAAATTGTACTTATTAAAAATCAGAATCGAAATCGTATTTTAAAAATACATTATGCAAGCTTCCAACCTAAAAATTTACTTTAGTACATCATTAACATTACATTTTCTGTATAAATTGCTCTGCTCTTTGTTTTTTGCATACTGAATTTCTGAAAAGATAATCTGAGATTTCCTATAATATTATTAAGGTAAGTTGTGGGGCAACTCCTTCCGCCTTAAGGTACAGGTAAGTTGGTTGCGAAAAAGCCGCAACAGTCGGAGAAACCGTTCTTGAAATTATCAAAGCTTCCCTTCCTCTAAAATAAAAATTTCTAATATTTAAACTATGACGCATGGGAGAAATGATAGCAACGAAATTATTAAGATGGAGTCCGTTTAACAAAATAATAAAGATCTTGCTAAATTTGTATATGCAAGTCCATTTAAAAATTTTAAAAATGTTTTTAGTGAGCGCTGCGCATGTATAGAACAGTATTTCCAGGACATGACATCTGTAGTGCTAGGTATACTATGTTAGGGATATCAACATGATCAAGAGCTAAAATAATGTCCTGGGTTTAAATTTTAAAGAGAAAACAAAAAGTATAAATGAGTCATTTATGAGGTTTACTGAAATAGAGAGGAACAAGCAAATGCCCTATTGCAAATGTTAAATGAGCTTGATTTAGATATAAAGGATATACCATTGTCGTACGAAATGGACAGGCGTACGACAATGGTAGCAGTAAGAAAGGGAAATATATACATTCTAGAATAATTTCTCTAAACCCCCACGCAATTTATCTGCCTTGCCTATGATCCTCTTTTAATTTATTAACACTTATGATTCCGCTTCCAGTAATATATATATATATATATCTACACGTTTGTATTGCTTATTTTCTGTATCTATCAAAAGATGGGAAACTCTTAAAAAGGATTTAAACGCTTAGCCTTATGCGCCATTCGTTGGGAAGCCAAAATAAATATGGTTAAATCCGTATATATACAATTTGAAGAAATTTGTAATGCCCTAAAAGAATTTATTGATGTACATAAAAATAATTCAGTGATATCCGAAGCAATACAATTATAGAGCGCTATGCAAGAAATGTATTTTATTTTTAGTAGTATCATTTACATTATAATCCAAAATTAGTACTATCAATATAGCTATTTCAAGTAAAAAACATTGTTTTCGGCTAGGCTTTTAATTTGGTCAATAAAATTTAACACATTTTTATACGAAGCAAAAGCAATAGCATGCAATTTCAATTTTTCGGAACATTTTCCTGAAAATCGAATTCAGTAAAGAGAAAAAAATAAAAAAGATGGAATTATATGAGGAATTTATAAGTTATTATTTTCTTTGATACTGTTATTGTACAGATAAAAGATAGATTTAAAAGTATTTCAAATTAATCACTGATATAAAAACTTAAGAAAAACACGTTGGTATTTAAATTATATTATAAAATATTATGTACATGTATGTAATTAAAGGTTTGAATTTTTCTCCCCTTAAAGAAGTGACTTAATTTTTGTAATATTATCAAATTCTTTTCGGTTATTTTATAGAGGATATAAAAACCTATTCTACTGAATTATAGGCTTGTTGCCTCTATCCAATTGAACAGGCTTATTGCCTCTATCGAATTCGGTCATTTCGTACCTGATATAGGTTTCAATGAAAAATTTTAAACATGCGTTTTTAAAACAGAAAATAATATTTGAACCGGGGAGGGGGATTGAAAATTTTTTGAATTGTTGGAAAACCATTTGTACAGAATAAATTTTTCGTAATGCTACATACGACAAGTTTCCAACAGTGAGCAAAAGAAAACAGAAAAAAATTTCCACATAGTGATTTTTAGAAAATCGCTATGTGAACCTCTTATGTTTCCAGTATTCTTGGTAGCATAAAATACTTATATTTAAACAATTTTGATCTAAATCCTATAATAAGAATGCTGTTAGTTCTTTATCGATTGTAAGACAAAATTCTAAAAGTTTTTCTTCTATACTTATATCTTTATTTGGTAATTTTTTTATTTATTTAAAATACTTTATTCAATACTAGCCGACTCTGGCGACCAGCTGGTTCGCCATGAGTAATGCGTTCTAAATTTTCAATTAAATCACTTATTCATAAGCCTTGAAGTAATTCTGGGCATTGATTGGCCTGAAATTAATATTTCCTTTAAGATGATGGACTGAAAGTTCTAAAAGAACGCGTTTTCCTAATAATATTCTTTAATTTTATGAATCAGTCAGTTTTAATTATTGATTTAGAAGACTGATGAAGCAAATTTTATTTAAAATATTAATAAAAATATTTTGTAAAATATGACACACAGGGCAAAGTAAGAAGAAATCTAAAACTCATAATTCATCAATACATAGTTGGATTCAAGCCACATAAAATGCAATTATTTACTTTATTTAAACTAAGCTGACAGTACTAAACAATATGTAGGCCTATTACAAATATTTTACAAAGTGGCCATTGGGCCGGAATTTGAATGCATGTCCTATATAAATTCAATCAGGTTTATCGTAAATAAAGAAGATTGCTTGAATTAATGATATAGATATTGCAAACGATCATAGAATCCTTTGCCTTGCATTTTTTAAAGAAAATATCACAATTTATATTTCTTTTATTTTATCCAGTCACGTGCTAAAAGTTGCATTTCTTTAGATTTGTTTGCGATGATATTTTTTTTTATTTGAACTTCCGTCATTGTTTTCTTTTATTTTATCCAATTATTTGCTAAAAAAAACATGGTTAAAATATTTCTTTAAAAATTCGTTAAAAATACAATCTTTATATTAAAACACTGATACCATTAGAAAGCTAATTTTTTAAAATCTTTAAATTGATGTAAAAATCATGTTTGTGCGATAATATTTTCGGAAGTTATAGCGGAAAAACGTCGAAATTTCGCCTAAATTTTAATTAATTCAAATTCTAATTAAAAATTCGAAAAAAGGGCTCCGAAGTGCACATTTCCGACCTCCAAGGTATACATGTACCAAATTTGGTAGCTGTAGGTCCAACGGTCTGTCCTGTAGAGCGCCAACACACACACACACACACATTGAGCTAGCTTTATTATAAGTATAGATATAGATATAGATATAGATATAGATGATTTCTATTCTTGGAGGCTGGCATCTAGGATACAATAAAGTGGAATAGAAATTTTTTTTGCGTGATTGTAATGAAATTGGGATTTGAAATAGATGAAATTGAAATGAATACATTCAAAATAATTTCAGTTGTATTATTCACTTATAACTAAACTGTTTCATTTTTAATTTCATCTACATGATAATAAGACATAATTTCTTGAGTTTCATTTCTTTTAGTAAATATGGAGAAGATAAGATTAAATTTTGTAATCATTTTAAAACTCTTTTAACCCTCCGGTGGCTAATTACTCTGAGTAAATCCCTACGTGAACCAATTCTCGAAAATTTAGCGCTATTCATCAAACGATTACTTCAAAAATATATATATATCAGCTTTACAAGAAAGAGAACCCGAAAAAGAAACGGTGATTCTCTCTCCTTCTTTCCCAGCCACGGGGGTCCAATTACCCCAGTGGGGAGAATGGCTTGTAATCTGTTTGGCTATCATATCATATCTCACTGAGTGACTAATTCTCTCCCACACTTTTCATTTAGAGGAACATATGCTACGATAATTCTTTGACAAACTTTTCAAAGGTGTATATTCAAGTGTCTGTAATTTATACAAAATCTTGAAAATATCATTTAAGGGGGTTCTTACATTTAATAACAACAGGATCGTTTATTTTTGAGCTCAAAATTGAAAGAAATTTTTCAAAAGAAATTGAAAGGAAAGGGAAGAATTTTTTTTTCCCTAAATGTTTTGAAAATTTGAAACCTGTGAAATCTATTTTTAGTAAGATACGATGCGATATTACTTGTATTTCACCCACTATAGTT
>JAPMOQ010022051.1:280744-290867 GCA_026543055.1 Argiope trifasciata
GAATGAGATGAGCTTTTACTTCAATAAATATGGCTTTTAAGGATACCATTCTCCTCATTGGGCTTCTTCGACAGTAAATTCTGCAAAGCTTTGCAAACTTTTGGGTCAGTGTAACCTGAATGATAGTTATAAATATGAATACAATCCAATGAAATGAATAATGCAAACTTCCTTCATCAACTAAAAAAACCTTAGCAAAAAGTAGGCTTTATGACGTATTACCTATAAAATTATCGCCATTGCACGAGTTCACAAATAATTCTATTAATATAGGAAGCCAAAGCGCTATTTGCCCCTTGAGTTTCTCATACACTTAGATAATCTAGCACTTTCTATTCTATCTTGCACTGCTTCCCCAGAATCACAGAGGGGAAAGGGAAAATGCAGACACGAAGACAGCAAACCCTTGAAGTTAACAGCAGTCCACAAACGCAATCTTCTCCCAAATGCATAGACAAATTAATAATTAAATGAATTCAACGGAGCAGGCTATATATTTTAAATCTGAAAATCAGATTTTTTTTTTCAGACAAGATAGTGGTCCTTATTTTTCTAGAATTTTACGTACATTACAGAAAAGTTTTCAGGTGGGAGAGATATATAGGTCTCGTACATGGGTGGAGCGCACGAAATCTAACAGTGTGCGTGTATATATATTACATATAACGTAACATACTTTCGCAGATAAGTGGTCGACAAGAAGACAAATTTGGAATTAATTTCAATTTTCAACTGAAAAGCACAGTTTAAACATGGGATTCAAAGGTGGAACACGTATGTTCGTACAAGACCTTAAGAGCAAACTTTTTACTGTTATAGGGATTTCTCTATCACACGTTGATTGAGAAAAGAGAAATTTAGGTGTCTTTATAGAAATGCCATAGGTGTTAAGATACTTTTATCTCTTCATTTTCAATATGAGAATTACAGATTCAATAGTTATTTAGAGCTCATATTAGAAATAATTATTGGGTTGTTCGGAAAGTCATTTCGTATTTTTTTGTCAAAATGAAAAGAAATTTTCGTTTAATGAATAAATTATTTATTAAATTATAAAATTGCCATTCTGGTCTAATACCTTTTGCCATATTTTTGGTAGTAACATGATTACACGCTCATAAAAGTTTTGGTCTTTGCTGTAAAAAAAACTGATCGAGGTGGTTTTTGGCCTCCTCATTTGAAGGAAAAATTTTGCAAATCAGTTCTGGTACTGATGTACTGTTAACACATCTTCTCCACACATATTGGCTAATTTATTTCTGGCTTGAACAGCATTTTTACCTTTTATAGCAAAAAAGAAAAAAATGACGAAAATGCTGTTTATTGCTCTCCATATTTAAAAGGGCACCATCCAAAAACTACTGCGAAGAATCAGCTGCACTTTTTCACACTCAAGCCTTGCTATATCAGCTCTTAAAACATAAAATGATTTTGCGGTTTAAGTATGAAATTGGGTGCGAAAAATGAAATTAAATCCTTTGTCAGGAAAAAACGAAATTACTTTCCGAACAACCTAATATTATTATTAGCGCTATTCCCAGCGATGCAGCGAGTTATCAAGGCGCCTAACTTTAAATATAATTACAGAAGTTTTACAGATACAGCAGGATAAGGATTAGTTTATCTAAATCATTTTGCATGCAGTTATAATTATTAGTTTTTTCCCTTGTTTTTCTTTTAATATTTATACATAATCAAAACGAAAACCGATTTTCCGTTACATAAAATAAAACTTTTATATTTAAAAAATAGAGGTTGATTGTCTTTAATTCCATCTCAGGTTAACACCTGGTTGCTTAATATTTATAATAGTGCACTATATTATAGTATTCAATATTGCTGGAATTTTTTTTCTCTAATATCAAGGTCAGATAGTGTGTGTGGATATAGAATGAACAATTTCCAACTGACTCAATAACAGATAATTACGCTTCATTCTACATGAAAGCACAAATGTACAATTAAAAAAACTCAATCGGTGAGTATACAAGAACAGTATTTATTGTAAACAGAAGTACACAAGTAGTAAATAACTACAACTGTACAAAATTCTCCGGAAGAGCTCGAACAGATCTTGCGGAACTGTTCGTGTCTCTCAATTATCTTCTACGCTTCACTGATACTATTCGCTAAAGTTAAACTAAAAAAGAAAGTAAAAATAAAATTTTCATTTTTTGTTATATTTTCAAAATATAAATAAATTATTTCTTAAATTAGGGTGTTCTAAAAGTTACTTTCTCGTGGCGCTATAAATGGCCTTATCTGACTCTGCTTTGCAAACATGCAGGTTTGTCTAATAGCTTTATGCCATCGGCTTCAGTCGTATCAGAGCTTTACTACACCCTAAAGAAATTCTTTTATCTGTTTGATGGGATTAAAAAGGCATAATTTTCAATGAGTTTCTTCTTCAAGGTGAAACGATAAATTCTATGGAATACTGTCAATTAAAACAGTGTCAAGTCATAGTCACGTGTCATGTAGCAAACAAACCATTTGTGTTCAATTTTCAAACCTTCTGCGCATGTCGGAAAGTCTTCCCATAACGTTGATCCGATAAATTAACACTAAAGTTAAGTATTAGGTTAGCCGAATAATTATATAAATCTTTTCATATTTTTTAAAAAAAAATTAATATTTTGAAATATTTTCTCCAAATTTTCGTAGTAATTTAATTTTACTTCTCAAACTTTACTTTTTACTTCTTTTACTTACTTCTTTAAATTTTAATTAGAATTTTCAATACAGTTATTGCTTTGCATATTTAATTAATATCGCTTTTTAATTATTTTGATGCCATTTTATTCTTTCCTTTCCCATACATTTTTTTTTGTTCAAAGGGTACATTTTGACAAATGGCCATGGGAGTGTTTTTGAAAAATCATATATATTCTTTTGTATATATAATTGAAATGTTATTGAATTTTATGAATGTAGTTTCTTTGAAATAATTATTACTTTTAAATAAGTTAACATTTTTAAGCTTACTAATAAAATTATTAAATATTTTCTTATATCAATAATTTTATTAATATTGAGACTTTGAAGTGTTCAATTTGTTCAGAGGAAAGAACATGTAACTCAAATTTGTATATACTGAATAAATTATTACAATTTTAAATTATACAATATAAAAGATATAGATACCATTTTTTAAAAATCTATGCAACTTAAGAATGAGTTTCTTCACGTTTTAGATCTCCCTGGATTTTTGGAAAATATTTGTTAGTCTGTCTGTGACAGAGACAATTCAAAAACTCTTTGAGCTAGAGGATTGAAATTTCGTTTACCGTCAAATTTGTAGATTTCTTTTGAGTAAAATCTATTCAGATGAAGTCTGCCTGTTCAGCAATTCGAATATTAAGTAAACACGACAGTTAAAAAATGAAGAGAGGTTATATAGATAAAATTCGGCAAACAGATTTAATATGTGGAATGTAGACACCTGTCAAATGTTGAGCCAAATTCAACCATTGACTATCTGTAATTTCTGAAAGCATGTAAATGCTATAACTCAAAAATGCAACGGATTTAATTCAATCAAATTTGGTATGAAATTTTGTGACTATATACAGTTTTAGACCAAATTTTTGTTTCAGTTGGCTCAGAAAAACATGTTTAAAATAGAAATTCGATTTTCGGATATTATTAACGCATTCCAGGGATTAATTGCCAAATAACGTATCAAAAATGACTCGATAGATTCGTTAAAAATACTAAATTACTGTCTGTAGGAATTAAGTGTTTTCTAGGCAGAAAGTAACTATTGTTATAAATATGTAAATTATTACCCTGCATAATTAGTTTCATAGTAAGGAAAAACCATCTATAAATACTGTTCGTTTCAATATTCTGAGACGACCTCTTTTCGACAATTCTAGATCATAAGAAGAGAGACGCGGACGAATGAGCATAGTTCTGGAATTCTTCGTCACTACTTGAACTTGATTTTCGCTCTATTAGTTCCTTTTTTGTTCATATTTTTTTCATGTGCATGTAAATATCGTATCGTTTCTGACCATATTATTTTCCTTCAGTCTCTGAATAATCCGAGTTTATTTTATTGTTAAATGTAAATATTAAATGTCACCCCTATTTTGACGAATTAGATTCATTCTAACGCATGCGCAAAAGCACGGAGGTTTTTAAATTCCGTTGTCAAATAATACTCATAATGGTGTTGAAAGAATAATAGGTCAATGATCCTCAGTCTTGGAAATACATTTCACGACATGATGACGAATTTGGTGAAATCAAAAACCATGACGAAATCTTCATTAGAAGTCAAGATTCCCAAATTCTTCTATAAAATTATGTTTCTAGATATAAATTTAAAATTAAGAAATCCTCACACGATTTTTTCAATTTTTTGAAGGGATATTCATGGTAGATGAGCAGTCCAATTTTTGCTTTGAGGGATTTGTTATTTGCTAGCGTATTGTTGTTTTTTTAATACTGTTCTTCGTATACTTTTCAGTTATGTTTTACTACCTATGGTTTTTTTTTTTTTTTTTTGTACAATGTTATTTGTTATCGAGCTTGTTGAAATTCTAGCATCACCAGATAAACTTTTTCAATATTAATGTTATTAGTTTTGTTTTGCATTTTTATGATTTTGACTTAATTGATTGGATATTAGAAGGTGTTTTCAGCGCGGCCCATCTCCATTTTTTTGATTATTTTGAGAAAGATATGTAAAAATTAATATTAGTTCAAATTTCTTTTCTTGGTACATTAATATACAGAAAGGAATCTAATTTTTTTTTAGTATGAACCAATTTTTTACTTCAGAAATCATGAAATTGAACAAATTTCTAGCTTCCTATTTATATTATTCATTGTTTTACGAATCTATATTATTGTTTTTTAACAATATGCCACGAGAGAAGGATTTTTTGGATATTTTAATGAGAGGTAAATGGTTGTCAAATCAATGGTAAGTAATCTAAGGGCCTGTTTCGAAATATGGAGAGACCTTAGTAATTTTGGCAACTAAATAGTTATGGAGAATACTGGTATTTTCACGATATCTCTATTAGGAGTCGATGGAAGATTTGATGCCTTATACCATATAAGAATATCTTACAGCATATAGACTACCTTATACTATACCATATAGACTATATAAGTATAATATTTCATAGAAATCAAGTATCTTTCATTAAGGCCAATCCTCCCACTGGTGTAGAATGGAAGTTTGGAGATGGGGTGCCAACTCAGGTGTCGCCCTCGCCATCTTACCACGGTTCAAAATTATGAGTTCCAAGTTGAAATAATTCTAGTATTGCTCTAAAACATATCATTAATATAACCTAACTCCATAAAGGCCAAACTTAGTTTTTTAAACAATCCTTAACATTCTTCAAAAAACAATTAGAAGGAGAAAGATTTTTTATTGGATAAAAGAACTTATGCTCAACTGTCTTCGTATACGCCCAACTCCTCTTTCTCAAACAGGAATGGGGGAAAAACCTTTCAATGTTTTCAAATACGTGGGGATTTAAAAATTATCATTATCGTCATTTTGATTAGAAATATATTTAAAAAGGTTTATCTAAAAGATAATTGTACAATAATAAATAAGACACATTATTGCTAAACTTACCAGATATTGCTAAAATTATTAAGAAAAGCGCTGCAAACTCTTTCATCGTGACTACTGAGAAGTTAATTCAAAAATGGTATCAAGATAGTTTGTAACGATCTCTTTATAGAAGCTGTAAAATTCCTTTTGCATTTCTAAATCCCACCTTTTTGCTATCAGTTTCTGTTTAAACATTAAATTCAATCTAAAGGTAAATGTATTCAGCTGTTTTCTAATGCCATGTCATCAGAATCAGCTCTTCTGGTATTAATCGTAATAAACTGCATTTTCCTGGTAATATTCCAGAATTGCGGCAAATGATGAAATGCAGTATTCTGCAATTTCTTAATTTCTGCTCTTTTGTTTCATCACACTTTTACTGAACAGAATCTCCGCTTTGTTACTGCTTAAGAACATTGTTAAACATAGAAAAAAAAAAAGAATATTCTATCGACTAAGTATAAATCCAAATTGCATGCATTCAGTATTTTAAACTTTCCTTTTAAGGAATTAGGATCTGGTGAGAATTATTGCTTATTTTAGCTGTCTCTGTCGACCATTGGGTTCTCTGGTTATATTGGTGGAATCTAGATTCAACAAGCGTAATTTAGACCTTAGCAAGATATTTTTAAGCATGAAAGTTTATTGGGTATCAAAACCATGTTATTCTCATTGCAGTATTTTTATTTATTTGTTTATTCTAAGCAAGTCTAATGGAGTCTAGTCCCATGATGTCACAGCGTCAGTAATACATCACTCTCAGTGTAATTCATCTCTCAGTTCACAATGACTTTTGGCATTAATACACTTGTCTGTATGCTTATTCATATAAACTACACTTATCATAGACATAATTTGTTTGGTTTTTAGCAAAGAAAGAAAATCGCGTGATTAAATATTCAATGAAACGAGGAAAACGACTTGAATTTCAATGCAACAATAAAATCCGTTACTGAAAATTATACTAAAAATTCTTTCAAAAATTGCCAAAATTTGAAAAAAAAAATTACAAGCCACTTAATTATATCATTAAAATACCAATTTTTTTAATTTTAAAATGGTGCGAGAAATAATTTTGGGCCATAATATTCTTGTAATTATTTTTAATGCCAAATTTTAATTATTTAAAATTCTAAAATTAAAATTAAATATGCAAAAGCCCCAAGATCCCAGGTATATATATGTGTCAAACGTGGTATAAAATAAAAAAGGATAAAAATATTATTGAAAGAAAATTTTGTTGCTTCTAACCACAAATTTTGGAAGTTGATTGAATTCCAAAATCTACATGCTACTTTCTACATCTACACAGTACTTTCAGTGCAATAAACAATAATGTCCAAAATCTATAAGTATGGTTTTTCAAAAAACACTTAATGAATTTTTTATATTGAAATATATCATTATTTGCGAAATATTTGGCCAAATTAATTTATTTGTGTTATTTACTATTTTTTGCTTTATTTATGTGTTTCTTTGGGTTTGTTTGTTGATATGATTATCACTATAATTTTTCATATGTTAGAAGTATCTTAACATTAAACAAACAAAATTTAATCTCAAAAAATTGAAATATCAAATTTGTCTCTTCCTTTATATGATAGGCTTCATTAAATTTTGAGACACTGCGTAACATTTAAGATGACACCAATTTCATGAAAATACAGGGATTTACAGTCGGTTAATAAGCTCTGAGACGTTAGCGAAATTCAAAATCGAAATTTTGCCAAAAGTTTTATTTCTGAATTCCGAATAAACCTTACAATTTGTCAAATTGTCAAATTGACAATTGTCAAAATATAATTTGTAAAATTATCGAAAAACTTGTTCATATAATTGGCTTTCGAATGAGACCACCATAAATCATAAAAGTGTTTTTATTTCAGGAGAAATGTAGTCTTTCGTTAGAAACACATCATGGAAATCAGTGTTCATTAAAAGAAATATTCGACAAAAATTCGCCGAACAAAATAATTACGGATAAACTGAATGTACTCAAATCTGCAGTCATAAGCGTTTTTGCCTGTGCAGATATATTATAAATTACCTGAGTGTGCATCAAACTAGGATACAAAAAGCTAGACAATGTATTGATTGTATTATTAGTTTGTTAACCTTTTAGATGTTTGTTGATGTTATTGTTTCAACATTTCAGGACGTCGCTTCAGTTCATTCGACTTTTTTTCATGTTATGATTATTACTACCTGCCTCTTAACGGTATATCTCGGATTATAAACGTAGAATACGCAGGTATTTATTTTGTATACGAATTGTGCAATAGTAACTCTCTGGTATTCGAGGAAGAGTATCGTCTGCGTTGCTCAAATAGTCATACATCTAATCCTGCTGTTCACCGCAGGCTGGTACGTTTAGTAAGAGGTTTGAAAAAAGTGTAAAAGTTTGCAAACGGATGCACCTTGATTTTTTGGCGATTTTTTTAAAGGCAAGATTTTGGTCAATAATCCAATAGTAACGTCAGTGTAAACAAAACATTATGGAAAATCAGAAGTAGTGCTTCATTGCTGAAATTTGCCACCAATCAAAGGTGCACCCAAATCTACACTAGGACCGAATAAGTAAAAATCTCTGTACCATCACCGATAAGGAAGTGCACTTGACACTTTAGATGAAGCTCTTAACGTGAGTTCAATACACTTGCTGGTGAAGTTTTAATTTCACAAACTATATTGATGAAAATCTTAAATGGAAATGAATATTACCCGTACCATTCTACAAAACTATGCAAGAATTATGGAGTTCAGACTTCCAAGAGAATGTGACATTTTGCTTTGGTTGTTACAAAGAAATATCGAAAAAAAAAAAAAGATATTTTCTGGGAATGATATTGTGGACAGGCGAATCACTTTTTACTCTAGATAACACTTTCAATTAATACAACTACGCGCAACAAAACCCACACGTTGCATATTCATTCCACACATGATTCGGCTTAGATATTTGATTTGAAATTATCGATTAATTGGTCCACATGTTTTCCACGGTCATTTAACAGCAATGTTTATTAGTAATTCCTTTAATATGCAGTTATAAAGGGCTTAAGCTCGGAAAGTACTATATGTCTCTCTAATGAACTGTGAGCTCTCGCAAAAGTTCAACTTTAAATTAAATTGGAAATGATATAAAAACATTTTTTTTACAGAAACCAAATATTTATTTTACAAAAAAAATTAAAAATCATTATGTATATTGCTGAATAATTACAATAATTTATGTAATATTTCAAGAATTATTCAACAAAAATTACTTAGATTGACCATAAAAGTCAGGTTTTAGTTTTACTTTCAAAGGGATTTAAATGATGCGACAAATAAAATTTTATTTTGGCTTATAAACATAATTTGAAAAATTACTAAGTCTAAATTTTATACATCCTTTAGTTATAAGGAATCATATTCTATGAAATGTTCTTGACACTTTGATTTTCAAATAAATAAATGGTTTCGATCTTCTGCTATCAAATTTGATCGACTTATGAAGTTTTGAATTGTAATGTTTGGAACATTCAACATTTTCATTCTTTGGCCAGTCAGTTTTGAGAAATTCTGGAGATTGATTGGGGTATCATCTTTGGAATGGTTGACGAATTGGTTTAAAATTACCCGTTTTTATTGAATAGTGATCTTCAAATATTCATAAATCAGTCAGTTTTAGAGACTGGATTGATTGAAATTTATCTTTTTATTAAAAAGCAAAACATTCTTCATTTTTAAAGCACTTCTAGACTCCTGTTAAATACTATAGTTTACTTCATTTAGACCCTTTTTATAGATGCATTACAATTATTAAAGTTTTACAAACTAGTAGTTGGACCTTGAATTGCATATATATATATAACCATGTTTGTATTAAACAAAGCCGATTTATTTAATTAATAACACTGTAAAAGTCATAAAAACTCTTTTTTACATTATCTTTTTAGGGAAAAACATATTTCATATTTATTGCATTTCATATAGACACGTACTGAAAATTACATTTTTATAATTTATTTGTCAATCTGATGGCAATACATTGATAAAAGATTTTTTTTTCCCTTTCTCTAGTAGTGTGTGCGTAAAGTTTAAGTTAAAAGCTTTTTATTGTTGAAAATTTAGAAAGTATGATTAAATTATTTTTTTAAAAAATTCATTAAAAATAAAAATTAAATTTTTTGATTAAAATATTGGCATCACTAAAAGATTATAATAATTATAATATTAATATTTTCGGAAGTTATAGCAGAAAAAACGTTGAAATTTAGCTTAATTTTTAATTCAAATTCTAATAAAAAATTCAAAAAAAGAGCTCCTAGGTGCACATTCCTGGGCCCTTTTTTCTAAAGTATGCATGTACCAAATTTGGTAGCTGTAGGTCTAATGGTCTGGCTGTAGAGCGCCAACACACACAACATTTTCAATTAAATCACATGTTCATTAGCTTTGAAGTAATTCCGGGCATTGATTGGCCTGAAATTAAGATGAAGGACGGAAAGTTCTAAAAGAACACGTTTTCCTAATAATATTCTTTAATTTTATAAATCA
>JAPMOQ010022051.1:310332-373429 GCA_026543055.1 Argiope trifasciata
ATATATATATATATAAAATCTTTTTCTATGTTTTTATGTAAACATCTTAACTCAAAAAACATTGTAAGTTCAAATGAATCTAATTTGATTTATTGTCTTTACATTAAAATTGTGGATCTTTTTCAAATTTTGAGTAAATCGATCAATTGGAAAAGCTCCTTTTCTTAAATTGTTCAATTGTTTTCTCTAAGGCAATGTAATTAAACATAAAATGTGCCATATTTATAGGGAAAAAATTAATGTTTGTTGTCATTTACTTTAAATGAATACAGGTTTTAAATTATTTTATTTATTTGATTGATAATCATCTCATAAAAAGAAACATTATTCCTGTTGAAGTATGATTTTTACTGTTCTCAATCATTAGGTTTGTTATTAGCTTTCATAATATTGGTGATTTTTATATAGTTGGTTATCTGTTATAAGCTATACAGGATTACAATATTACATAGTAAATTTTTAGCAAAAGTATTTTAGTTAAAAAATAATTGTGATATTTTGTACTTTGATTATTTCACAATTTCCTACATTCTAACAAATATAGAGATATTTATTGACTTAGCCTTAAAAAACAGAATGATATTTCATAAATAAATTGCAATCAATGGAATGAAGTAGTTCTGTCATTAAAAGAAATTCTAGAAAAATATCATCGCATTAATAACATTGATCATCATTGCATAATAAATTGATTGATATAAATGTAGACCAGCTTTCAAGTTTTTCTTTTCTTGCTCACTTTGTTTTTGTTTTCTTTCATGATTGTAAAATTTGAATATTGTAATTCAATTTTCACTAGATTCCTGATGTTTTAGAACTCTGAATTTTCGTAAAGTTGTGTGTCTCTAATAATAACACAATTTTTAAACACTTTTCAGAATTTAAAATTAATTAATCGATTGATTTAATCAAATTTTGACTCCATATCAATGTATATCATGTGATATGAAATTCGATAGAAAAATCGAATTTACGTTTCATAATATTTATAATAATAAATTATAAAATTTTAAAGATTTTTAAAAAGTAATTTAAAAAGAGTATCTTCTTTTATTTATGTATTAAAACATTAGAACGTAATATTTTAGTCCTAATTTTGAATGGTAAAACAAAATTGTAATAGTGAAATGCTGTAAGCAATGGTATAAAGAGAATAAGCTGTAATAAATATCTAAAAAAAGAAGAAAAAAAAAACGCCCTTAGATTTATTAAGAATTAAAATATATTATAAATGTAAGTAAATTTCCAATTGCTTTGAATAATGTAATCGGAACCTTATACTTTTTAATATTTTGTTATGCTGTTAATATTTTTGATTAAAAAATGTTCTTTTTAGTTACAAATCTTTTTTTTTTTTAAATCATTCCTTTCTTTTATAATGCGTTACCTTTGGCTTTTGTACCTTAGTCACAATGTTTTTATTTTTCTAAAATTCGATTGTCATAAAAATATCAATACTGAATTCATGAAGCTTACCGTAAAAATAAAACGGAGTGTTTAAAATATGATAGGAAACCTCTCTTCCCACCCATACAATTCCATTATATCGATTATGATCCTTTTTCAATTGGAGCATGATTGCACAGGAAATAATATTTTAAGCACATCATCGTTTGTTTACAGTTGTTGCTATGCAACCACCTATTGTGCAACTGATACCTATTGTACTTCATTGCTTGTGAACGGGAATGCCATGTAAATGTAGTAGATTCGGTTCTGGTATATCTATAATATTTTGAAATGACAGATGAATAGACTCATTTACTGGTCTATCGAGTGTTCCCCATTGGAAATACAAGAAAGTGGGAATAATATTAGAGTTAATTTTAAAAAATTAAAACTTTCTATGTGATAAGAAAAATTAATCACTACCAATTTTTAGACATTACGAAAACATAAATTAAAAAATTGGTTGTACTTTCTTCTCTTCTTTTATATAGAGATATCACCAAAAATGACCAAAACTGTCTCTGTTTATTACGTAACTAGACGCCTTTGGCGACCAGCTGGTTCGCCAAGAGTAATGGGGTCTAAGATTTTCAATTAAATACTTATGTGCCTTGCTCTCTTTATAATTTCTCTGCTAGATATATTTTAACTTCGAAAGTCACTTAACACTGATTTACTAAATTAATGATATAGATGTTGCAAACGATCATAGAAACCTTTGTATTATATTTCTTTTTTAGAAAACATAACATTTAATATTTATTTAATTTCATCCAATCACGTGGTGAATGTTACATTTTTTTTCGATTTAATTTGCAGTCATAGTTAATTTATTTTTTAATTTGAACTTCTGTCAGTATGATTTCAACAGAGCTAATAAAAGCTATTTTTTTCCCTTTGCTCGTTCATTATTTATTTTAGAAAATGTCACATATTATATTTCTTTTATTTTATCCAGTCACGTGCTGAAAGTTGCATTTCTTTAGATTTAATTTGTAATGATAGTTGTTGTTTTTTTAGTTTGAACTTCCGTCAATAGGATGGCAACATGCTGATAAAACCTAATTTTTCCCCCTTGACGTGCTCGTGCAGATTAAATTTTGTTGTTTTGTCCGAAATATATTGTTGTAAAACATGGTTAAAATATTTCTTTAAAAATTCGTTAAAAATAGAAGCTTAAGTTATACATTAAAACAAAGATGCCATTAGAAAGCTAATTTTTTAATCTTTAAATTGATGTAAAAATCATGTTTGTGCGATAATATTTTCGGAAGTTATAGCGGAAACATGTCGAAATTTTGCTTAAATTTTAATTAATTCAAATTCTAGTTAAAAATTCGTAAAAAGGGCTCCAAGGTGCACATTCCGGACCTCTAAGGTATACATGTTCCAAATTTGGTAGCTGTAGGTCCAACGGTCTGGTCTGTAGAGCGCCAACACACACACACATTGAGCTTTATTATAAGTATAGATAAATAATTTGTTTAGGACCAATAAAAATCCTTAAAAAATTTCCTATATTTTCTTATTCGCTGAGATGTATCATTATATTTTTTCACTTTCATGTCTATAAAGTTTGTAAAAAAAAAAAAAAAAGTTGGTGGTATTTGTCAGAATCTAAATTTTTACGAACTTCCACATTTCAAACTTCATTATGTCTGAAAAACAAATTTTCGGAATCAGGCTCTATCAATCCATGAACACGATAATTCAAAACTGCTTTGAGTTGGAAGGATGACTTTTGGTATATTGCCTTTACATCAAATACATAGATTTCTGTCAAATTTTAAATGAAATCCATCCTGAAGAGTGGTCTGTCTGGTTGCTTGATTGCATGTGAAAACAGCAGCTACTAAACATAAATATTTTGATGAATAAAATTTGACACACAAATTAAATAGCTAAAATGTTAATTTGTACATCAAATTTGAGAATAAATCGGTCAAAGGATTGACGCCTGTCTGTTTTACTCATAGTGGTAAACGCCTTTACTTACAAATGCATCAACAGACAAATGAAATTTGATATATAGTTTTTGTATCGGAAATGAAAACTTATTTTGAACCACGTTTGCCCAATGGTTGAATGTCTGCCAGTCTGTAATTTTGAATGTATATAAACGCAGTAACTCCAAAATGCAACGCCACAATCTGATACACATTTTTGGTACTTAATGTAGATTTTTGTAAAATTTTGAACCAAATCCATCCAAGGGTCGTCTATCTACCGTTGTGTAAATTCTTTTGCATGCAATTATATGATTCAAAAATAGTTACTTTGATAAATGAAATTTCGTGTGATATCTAATTAAATTGTGGCTTTGTTTCAATTTCAATTCAGTTGTTCAATTTGTTTTAACTTAGGTTTCAATCGGCTATATAACATACTGGCCCCCCGCTCATATCTGTTAACGGACTTAATGGATATTCTTTATTTTTATGTAGGTGGAGAAAGGGCAACGGCTTTATTAAGCTTAAAAACAAAAATAATTATGTTCTAAAAAATTATCATTTATTTAAACAATTTCACTGGCCATTTTGAAAACAGAAGTGGCTATAAAAATGTTCAGAAAGTTCGTTGCAAATATGAAATAAAATTTTACACCAGCATACATAATTTTAAGAAACAAAATCAATGGGCGAGATGGGGGGGGGGGTTGATGTGAATTATTATAGAAATTCATTGTACATGTCAAGTTCAAAACACACAACGAGCACATATGAGAAAAATGTATATGGGGGAAAAAATCAATGGACATCTCACAGTTACCACACCACACTTACACCATATGAACATAGTGAAGGAGTTGAGGAAATGAAAACATCCTTCTTTTCATTAAATAAAATTATGTTCCCGTGGACATAATTTCTCGATTTCGCTTTTTCCTATGAGGATTTTGGAAGTTATTATCTAAAGAAACCAATTTTTTGCATCTTCAGAATTTAAAAATTGTCCATTTAATAATCCCAGTGTGTTCGTTCTGTTTTTCTCTTTTTGCATTAAAAAATATTTTTACAGTCTCTAAAGTTTTGGTTCAAAAGTAGCCATTCTAATTACAATTGCAC
Source organism: Argiope trifasciata (assembly GCA_026543055.1). NCBI lineage: Eukaryota > Metazoa > Arthropoda > Arachnida > Araneae > Araneidae > Argiope > Argiope trifasciata. The sequence goes on from JAPMOQ010022051.1 coordinate 314,847, forward strand.
CATTATTGTTTTATGAAATCAGTTGGAAATTCAGGTATTTGAGGTTCTAGACAATGCACATGATTGGCTTCTCTTAATAAAAGGACCTAATTTCATATTTCAACGCATTTTTAATGTTACTAACTTGTTTTAGGTTGATTGTTTTTATTTTATTAACTTTGTGAAAATACCTTTCTTTTTATTAATCAATTAATTATTGATATACCCATTTTTCCGAATCCAAATTATTTCATGCATAATATTTTTAATGGAAAGAAACGCACCATTTTTATACAAATTATCATTTATTTATTTATTATTTTTACTCAATTCTTTTATTATTCTACATCAAAGTTTCCCAAACTTTTTTGTGTCGTAGACCCCTTGCCATGTTTTTCCGTATTGAATAGACCCCCTACTTACCTGATATTGATTTCCTGTAAATTTTTAACTGTAGTGAAGTTTACTGTTAAAAACTTAAAGTAAAAACACATGTTAATTTATACATTTATTAATTGAATTTAAATTTATACTACTCAAAATAAAATTTCGTATCTGTTATGTAAAATCTATGTAACATGAAATAAACATAAAATAAACTAACATAAGCAAAAAGTCAATATTTTTAATGAGAAGGATGAGCCTGATGCTTTAACAATAAATTATCAACATTTGGCGTCAATTTTGTAAGGGTTAATCTTAAATCTCCTCGGCTAATGATGTCCAGTCTGTCTCTGTGTGTAAATAGGTACTATCAGTGTATGTGTTGAGATTTACTATCGTGGATCCCCATTTTCATTTCATGGACCCCCAAATTTTGTTTTCGCTGACGTAGACCCCTTGCAGGTTGTCATAGACTCCTAGGGGTCGATATAGACCACTTTGGGAATCACTGCTCTACATCATTTGTTTGACTGTCTTATGACCTTGGTCACTAGTAATTGCTTGAAGAAGGAAAGTATGCCGATTCTTTCTTTTTGATCTTTTTGACAGCATAAATTGACTGACTTCTTTAATCTCCCCAAAAGTTACGAAACAGTTATTTAAAAAAAGTAGTGGTAAAATTGAACAAAGTCCTATTGTTATGTATTTCAAAATCTTGTGCTCAATGTTTTAAAAGAATTGATAATAATTAATTATTGAAGCAGACATTCAATGCTTTATAAATAATCTATTAACCAGCAGCAGTAGTTTCTCCAAAACTTTCTCTCATACCTACTAAAAAAGTATGTTATAACAATGAATACCTTGCATGGCATTGGTGTACAATGAAATATTAGTCTTTGATGCGAATTTAGCAATTTAACTGAATCTATCGTGTGGATTCCTTGGTGAATTTCTTGGCGATTCATACCTAGCATGCAACTAAACATATCCGTAAATCGAATTATAATATTTTTAGATTTGATCCTTTCTAACCCAATCAATTGAAGCCAAAATTTGACACAAAGATTCACTTGTAATCATAAAATTTTATACATAATTTGATATATTTAAATCACTGCGTTTCTGAGTTATCGTTATGAGATTTTTTTGATAGTATTGAGGTTGCATCTGCTGTTGAATTTGGCTCAAAATCTGAAAAATATTTATGCTATAGATGTTGATTCTGTATATTTTATCTATCTTTGTTTTATAGTTATCTTGTCAAATTATATTCGAACTACCAGGCAGACAAATTTCTGAGCAGAGTTTGCTCAAAATTTTATAGAAATCTGCAAATTTGGCCAACTAGATTTCATCTGTCTACATCAAAGCATTTTTTAGTTATTTTTTTTTATCTCAGACAATCGGATATCTTCTAAAAGTGTGTTTTTCGAACTCGGAGAGATAAAAAAATGTGGAGATATGTCAAAATCTCGAGTTGGAATTGTTTGAGGATTATCATACCTTTCTCTAAACTACTTAAGAAAAAAAATGAATTTAATGAAACGCATAAGAATCTGACCAATTATATTTAATAACGTACTAATATTATTCCAATATTTTCCAATACATAGATTTAGTAACTTTTTACTCTTTTTTTTTTTTGTTGTTGTTAAATGAGAAATTTTGGTGTTATTCCCCTCAGCATAACGGCCCTAAGCAGCTGCCTAATAGGTAGAATTGATAATTTTCACAAGCATGTATTTGACGACCAAGAAAATTAAGTAATCATTAATTGCTGTTAGTTCCTATTGCTGGGGGCCGCGGTGGCCTGGTGGTAAGGTCTCGGCATCGGAACCTGATGGTTTCAGGTTCGAGACTCGATTCCACCGAAGATCCGCCGTGTGAAGGGGTCTCTTGCACGTTAAATGTGTCAGGCCAAATGTCCTCCCGCTGGTGTGGTATGGAGAGGAGGGTGCCACTTCAGGTGTCGTCATCGTCATCTGACCGTGATTCAAAATTACGAGGTCCGTCCCAAAATAGCCCTCGTGTTGCTTTAAACGGGACGTTAATATAACTAAACTAAATTAAACTAAAACTAAGTTCCTATTGCTGACCCTTTTGGGTTAGCGACCGCAGTCAGCCTAGTTTCGGAAATCCGCCATTCCATCGATTCATTATAAAGTGCTCAAAACATTGATTACACATCTTTTCCCCCCACTGATTTCAAGTAGTAGATGAATTGTATTATCAATATTATAACTTCAAAATAATTCACAATTGATATTGTTACGAACGTGTGGTTTTGCTTTCCCGCGCTAATACTGTCAATGTAAGGAAGACAGATTGACAGTAATGTGTATTGAATAGTAAATAGGTGTGACGTCAGAGGTCCCAAGGCTTGGCGACCATTTGGCAACTTGGCGACGAATTTGGCGACTTTGGCGACAAAATGGAAAGTACCCGAAACATCGAGAATTTTCCCAATCCGTCCACTAGGAGCCGAGATTCAGCTAGAACGCTCCTGATTGGTCCAGAAGATGTTTTTACTTTGTTGTTTCAGTATTGTAATTGTATTAGTTTCATGTATTCATTTTGAAATTATTCACTGTGTATGTGATTTAGAGTATTATTTTGTTATTTTGTGTATTTAATTGTTTACTGTACGTATATGGTATTCCTGTAAGTAGAAGCCTCCTAACTGAGGGTTGTACTGCCCGGGACGTGCAGTCCTTAGGAGGGGGGCGTAGCTAAACATCTTCTGGACCAATCAGGAGCGTTCTAGCTGAATCTCGGCTCCTAGTGGACGGATCGGGAAAATTCTCGATGTTTCGGGTACTTTCCATTTTGTCGCCAAATTCGTCGCCAAGTTGCCAAATGGTCGCCAAGTTTGTCGCCAAGCCTTGGGACCACTGACGTCACACCTATTTACTATTCAATACACATTACTGTCAATCTGTCTTCCTTACATTGACAGTATTAGCGCGGGAAAGCAAAACCACACGTTCGTAACAATATATTAATAAAAGATAAATAATATGATGTTAATTGAAATGTTATTGGAAAAAGAAGTTGAAGTTATTTCTCCTTCCTTTAAAATATAATGAGGTTGAGAAATTTGTTACTTTAAAATACAATTAGTTGAAAGTTTGTAACTTATTTTGTTCGCCTACCTACAGAGACAAATTTTTGAAAAATCCCTCTAATGAGCTATTTCACTTCATTTTCTGGATCAATGAGATTGAAAATAATAAAAAATATTGATCAGGAAATTCTATGCCTAATGAGATTTTGTCAAATGTGTGAATTCGGGTTAAAAATAAAAGTATACGAAAAAAAAAATTCTATAGCACATATTCCAATTATTTTTATTTACAACTTACTGCGGTGAAAAGAATAAAATTTCAAAGGAAAAAAAGGTATAAATAAGTTTGCAGATACAGTGGTTTATAAAACTTCATATATTATCTTCATATCTTCTTATTATCTTCTTATCTTCATAAACTTCTTATATTTATCGTAGAATTAAAACAAACAGATTTGGATACCCAAATAAATTGATTTTAAAATAAAATCTATGTATATATTTTAATTTTCACAAAAACTTTAAAACATACTTTAAAGTTAAAACCCGTAAAACTTTCTTTTAAACGTAGACCTGTCCCAAAATATTCACGGACAATAAGCCCATAAAACGATTAGTAAAGATGTTTCCATTAAATATCAACCTGCTTGTACATATTTGTGTAAAATAAATATATAATTTGGAAATATAGATCTACTTTTCTCAGCTTTAAAATAGCTGTTTTAATTTTTTAAAAATTATATATTTTTTTTAAAGTATGAAGAAATATACTAGAAATATCTTTAAAAAAATTCATTTCAATGAATTTATATTAGTTACTTTAAAGTTATGATGATTAAAGTTGTAGATAAAAATTTCAACTATATATAATTTTTTTTCATTCATACGCCATTTTACTTTAATTCCTTTAATGCAGTATAATGGTGCTATATTTAGCATAATTTTTTTGAAAATGAGTGGATATAAATTAAGTATTTTTATTTGTTAATAATTCAAATAATAAAGGGAAAATATTACGAAAAAACCGGCTTTTTACATATCAGCTCTTGCTTTAGTCTTCCAAAACTATGTAAATTTTGAATTTTAATATATTTATACTAGCCGCCTTTGACTATCAGCTTGACAGTGTTTTTGACAGGATTTAAAGACATGAATTTTATTGCGTCCAATCTACTGCAAATCAACGGGGTGCAATATTTTTAAAAAAGTATTCTATAAAATAAAAGTGGAAACGAAAATTCTACGTCGGAGGTAATGTTCAAAGGTAAAGTAAAGTACATTTTTAATAATAATTTTAACTTTGACAAATGCGCACGATTGAGTTATTTGATCGATACGTTTTAATTTCACCATGAGTTTATTTCAGATTCCCCTCTCCCAAATATAACTAATGAAAAAAGTAAGGTTATGAAATCAATATAATTAACGTGTAATTTTTTGATAATTAAGATAATGCAAAAACTATTTTCGGGAAATAATAGTTTTAGAAGATATGAATATCGGTTTTCACGGGCATCAATTAAACAACTGAAGACGGTTAAACTTATTTTTCAGCTCAAATATTATTTGACGTTTTACTAACATCTTGACTTTTACATATCCTTTCTTCTGACAGAATCGAGTTTTTAGTGATATAAAAAACCCATACAAGATAAATTCTAATATTATTTTTCAGTTTTATTGATTAGTTAAGTGAAGTGTTAAATTCAATGAAATTGTAAAAATGTTCAATAAAGGCAGTTCAAAATTTTGGTATGACGCTTTGTTTACATTTCATTGTTGCTATTAAGCAATAAATACCAAGAGTGATTTTTGTGCTATGTTCATCAAAGTTATCGCACTCTCTCTCTCTCTGTATATATATATATATATATATATATATATTCTTAATCTTATTTAAATCGTAGTTAATTTCCTAATTTTTATCTTAATTTAGCCCATATTAACTTCATTCTAAAATGATCTCTTATTTCCTGATCTAATTATATTTTTATTTAATTAAATATGAGCGCTATAAAATTGTCCACTTCAGCATTTTTTTACGCTCTAGATAAAGGGATAAAAATTCTTAATATTTGTAACATTCTCTTAAACATACCAAAATTTTCCTTTCCGAAGACCACGTGTCAAAGAAATACCCTTCAAAATCTTACAGTTAAACCTGTGAAAGGAAAAATGTTGGCCTCTTTTGCAACTACATCGCGATGTAAACGGACGTTTATCATCACTTCTTGTGCATATATCGCTCTCGTGATGAAATAAATAGGATATTTTAAAATTTCAAAGGTTTCTTCTTCTTGGTCACGCATATGCTAAAACATGTTTATAAATAGATGTTTTATATTACAAATATTCTTACTGTTCATTTCAATTTTCTGAGACTACCACTTTCCGATGGTTCTGTCTCCCTAAGGGGTGACACGTGGAAGGATGTGCGTCATTCCCGGAATTTACTTCATTATTAAGAGTAAACATTTCCTCCTTTCTAATTCCTCTCGCCCCTATTTTTCGGAATTAAATTCATCCTAACTTACGCACAAAAGCGCGGAGGGTTTTGGAATCCGTTGGCAAGCAATATATTGATTTACGTTTTGCTAAACTATTCTTTAAATACAATACTAAAATAGATTTTATAACTCGTATGTTGAAAGTTAGTGAGACACACATTTTAGAAAAGCTCAAAATATTAAAAATAGCAACATGAAAAAACAACATATAATTAAACGACTCGTGTATATTTGATGTTACAAGAGTTGAACTTTACTCCAAACAACTCGACCCAAAATTACATGAAGTCGGAAACGCACTTACCTTGCACGGACGGTAATCCTGCACGTGCCTTCCTTTACCACCACTCGTGCCCTGTCTGCTGCTGTGCACGTGTCCCACGGTTGCCGGGCCATGGGAACCGAGGGGGGCCCTTCTTTCTAGCACCATTGTCATCCTTTTCCGATTGTTCCGTGGGCCATTATTTTCGAACGATTCCCACGAAAAAGTTTCCGAAGCAAGCAGTAGCTCGTGCCAGGGTTATCGTTCGATGGGGGGAGGGGGGAGTTGAATTGGAAAGTGATCCCGATTTTGTCGCCAAGCTTTGTTTTGGTTTTGATTTATATATGTTTATATGATTCTATATGCGGTATCGAAAAATACGTTGATACATTTGCGAGTTAACTGAAACGACGAGTTAACTGCACTATCGTCCATTGTTTTCTTAAATCCATTTTCAAATGTGTTCTGAAGCAATTTTAAACCGGGCTTCTTAATCCTTTGATTTTTTAAAAAAAATAACTGCAATTTGGCTGCGATGTTTGCTGATAAGTTCAAATATTTTTCGAATTAAGTGAACTGATATATTATATGATGATATGATTAAAGTCTGTAATCGTAAAAATAGACATTCTAAATTGTGAAAGGGCCGTGGTGCCTTGGTGGTAAGGTATTGACATTCAAAATTGTGAAAGGGCCGTGGTGCCCTGGTGGTAAGGTATAGATATTCTAAATTGTGAAAGGGCCGTGGTGCCCTGGTGGTAAGGTCTCGACTTCGGAACCCGAAAGTGTCATGTTCGGGACCCTATTCCACCGAATAACCATCGTGTTTGCGGGTCTGGTGCACGTTGAATCACTCTGGTCCAAACGTCTTCCCCCTGGTGTGGTGTGGTACCAGTTTAGACGTGTCTTCATCTCCTTGTATACAGCCGACCACCCCGCCGCCACTGAACGTAGCAGTATCGACATATCTTCATCATTTGACCGAGATTCAAAATTATGAGGTCAGTCCCAAAATAGCCCTAGTGTTGCTTTAAAATACGGGACGATTATGCGGCTAAACTAAACTTCTAAACTGCGAAGAATATGGGATGCAATAGAAAATGGACTGATTACCAACCCCCACCCCCCGCAATCGGAGCATAAGCAATTGGTTGATGGGGGGTTAAACTTTTTTTCATTCACCTCTTGTATGGATGGAAAAATAAATGAAAAAAGAAAGAATTAATTAGTAATAAATACCGAAAAAAAAAACTTTGTCGTGGCTGGTTCGTGAGTGCTTAGAAATGAGTAGTCAAATAGAAAAACTTAACAAATTTATTCCAGATTCGTTGGAGTTACTCTGCGCAGTCTCTCCTTCGCTAAGAGCTAACACTCGAATAATCTCACTCTTTCCATTACTCGCCATCTATGAACATTTATTTTGTTAACGCCTCGAAAATCCAATCACTACAAACTTATTCCAAAGATTTGTTTTTAGCGCATTTTATGAAATTCCATCAGACCAAGAAAATTTTTTAGCAGCTCTAGCGCAAAATAATTTCAAACTATGACCAATTTGAAAAAATAAAGGTGTATTTTTTCGCATATTTTAGAATTTCTTACCAGTATTGGTATATAATGCTTACTTAGCATTGCGCCAATACATAAGAAATATTATTTTGAAGAATTTATTGTTATTACTCAAATGCTGCTGTGAGCTATTTAGATTGTAATAGCAACACAGATTGCTGCAATCACAGTTCAACGTTTATGAACGCTCCATAAGTTTTTCTTCTCATCCTAAACTATTAAGGGGGGTATTAGTCCCTTTATTGCTTTTTGGTCAGGTGACGTGAAAAATGAAACCTTTTGTCGTTTTTTATATTAAGTTCAAAAAGAGATAATTTGTTTTTATGTACACTATATATGGAGAGAGCGTTGCTCCGAACAAAATTTTGATATTTTATACTTATAGAAATTTGATAGTTTGTTACAGGAACTTCACTGTAACCTTGGTAACACTGCAGTATTTTTTCGGAAAATGTCTTAATATAAACGGATTAACAGACTTTTTCTTCCTTAATTTTCAATTGTGAAAATAGTCTCGGCGAATAACTGTTTTTTAAATTTTATTTTTACTATTGGATTTAACAATAATAACAGTTTGAATTTCATTTTAGCTGTGGAAAGTATTGTTGAAAGTTATGACAAACGATGTTTTAAAAAATTCAGAGAAAAATTGTACGAGAATTAAATTAACACCCCTAAAAAGAAATTTTTTTAGAAAAAAATTACAAATTTAAAAAATGAAACATTTTTGTGCCTTAATATTTCCAGTTATCTCTGAATAATATCAAAATCTCTGAGAATTCATTATTTTCTACAGTTATAATTTTAAAAAATGGCCTCAAGTTTCATATTGCCACTCACCAAAGTATATCTGTTTCTGATTTGATAATTCTGGACCGAGCAATGTTTTGTAGAAAAACCAATTCGTCCACTTGTGTTCTTAAAAAATATGATGCATCGTTTTTTTAAAGTTACATAATATTTAATTGTTATTAATCTTTCATAAGTATAGGCTTGCCAAAACCCTGCGCGTTATTTCATAAAATTTTCAAGTAATTTTAAAAAGCAAAACGTTCAGTGCTCGTTGTTATAAGTAGTCGAGTTTTACCTGCTAAGTACTCTGACCTTCCGGGAAACTGGAACCGTATCTCTCTGTCAGTGACATTTATCTTCTTCGGTCCAACTTTCCCATCGTTCTTGCTTTCCCATACGATTGTACCATCTGTTGTCGAAGAATTATTCTGCCATTTTCGTTTATTCAAATGCGTTTTATTTTATTAGTCATTCAACACAGGAAGCAATTATTTTATTGTTTTGATTTATTCAAATCTCGACTATTTTATTAGGACAACTACGCATCTATACTACGCAGGATGTAGTAATTTTTAATGTTTCTAAGTTGTTTTATATATGAAAGGAGTGAAGTTTGTCATAATTTCCATTGTGCACGCATTTCATCTTTAATTTATTACGGTACATTTATAAAGGATATTTTTATTTTTTCGTTTGCAATATTTTACATTTGCTTATTATTACACGCCACCTCGGATTTTTAAATATATTTGATTTTATTATTTTAAACCTGCATATCTATGTAGGACTTTCATATCTAATGGTCTCTTAACTCAATACTTTTTTTCTCTCTTTTATCTGATTTCTGAAATTAAATATTCTGATAAATGCATATGTCAAAAACAGCGTTCGAAGTCTGTCATTCTATAGAATATTTTGACGTTTTTAAATAAAGCATGATACGATTAATTAATTAATTGTGAAATTTATTTTTGCACATCCCTCAATTCGCACTTTTTATATCAGATTGTCAAGTATGAAATGGAGCAAAAAATGAACTCCATTTTTTTTCCAATAAAAACTTTTTAATCAAAGTATATACCCATATTATCGATACACTTATGTCATTTTAGAGGTAACTAAGTTATTCCTTTGCTGTAGAAGCCTGGATCTTGGGAGTCAATGAACTCTTGAAACGCAATTTTGGCAGCTTGTTCGAAATTAAAATTTTTTCCACATAAAAAGTTGTTTACATTTTAAAAGAAATAATAGTCAGTGGGGGCAAGTTCTGGCGAGTAAGGTTGGGTGACGGATATTTCCATCGCCAACTTCTGTATCTTTGGCATAGTCATTCGTGCAGCATGTGGTCGTGCGTTGTCGTCCAGGAGAATTGGAGTTATCCTTTTAAAATAAATTTGGCTGTTTAGTCGCAAGATTCCTCATCATTTCGTCTAGTTGATTACAAAAGACATCGGCCAGATTCCATAAAGCTGTGACGGATAACACCTAAGCCAGACCACCAAACAGTGACCATCAACTTCCTCAAGTGAATGCCTAGTTTTGGAAAGTGTTTTGGTGATTCGTCTTTGTCCAACCATTGCGATGAACGTTTACGATTATCGTACATGATCCATTTTTCATCACACGTAACGATTTGATTGAGAAATGGTTCTGCTTTGTTGCGAGAAAGAAGAGAAAGACATGCGTCGAGTCTTCGTTCCATCTATGCATCAATCGATTCATGCGGTATCCACTTGAGCTTTTTCACATCATCGATTTGTGCCAAATGAGTCAAGAGGGTTTATTTTGATATATTGCACATTAATGATAATTCACACGCTCATGGGCTGGAATTCGCTTCCACAGTGGCTTTTAGGACGTCATTATCCACTTGAGTCTTGGGTCGATAACGTGGTTTATTTGACAGGCTGAAATCTCCCGAACTAATCCTTCCGTAACTTATTTCTTACAATTTTAATCATGTTTTTAATCTAATTTGATAAATAATCCATAATAAAATTTTGAAATGTTATGATGGAATTTAAACTAATTCATTAAAACAATCAAAGGTGTTCGTCTTTTTACTAATCAATAACTCTATAATAAGATTTATACTTTCGTTTTTATTTCCGACTATGTACATTTTTTTAAAATTTGTCGTAAGCTAATGCAACTGAATTCATGTTTTTCAGTCGTATCAAGAAAAAAGGTGATTTTTTTTTTTAAAGTAATCTCTATATTAATCATTAAACTGCCTAAAAAAATCAATAGCCTGAACGAACAAGCTGGTTGTTAAAGACGGATAGTTCTATTAAAAAATGATAGTATTCTTGCAAAATTAATTACCAAACGTATCAGCTTGTCAGACATTTTTTGAAGTTTCTAATTAAAATTATTAACTGCCCTAGTTTATTAAAATTGCACGCATTTCTTCAAAATATAGCTGTATATAGGCATGCGTTATTAATATTGGGACAAAAATAATAACATCGTAAAAACGATGTTTATTTTTTGCTAAATTTAATCTTTTAGCGAAACTTTCGCCAAAATACACTCCCTAGACCTGGATCGAAAAAGGTGAATTTGTCGCCAAGTGATTTGCCCCATTGTCCTGGGTAGAGAATAGGAATATGCTGTTTGGAACGGCTGGTTGGTTGGCTGGCTGGCATGCGTGAGAACGGGATATCGCAACACGTGCCCCGCGCGCTTCTGCGACAGATGCAACGCGTGCGTGGGATTCTGTCGAGTGAGAACTTTCTCAGAGAAGTGTGCTCCCCCCATTGTTGCATACCCCTCTCTAAACTGTTTATGACCCCTTTTTCGCCATTTCCCACCCCCCTTGTAGATTTTTCACCTGCATTCCGGAAAAAATTGGGTTTTGTTTAAAATATTCGTTAATGTATATTCTCATTCCTTTTTTAAGTTTTTTTAATGAAGAATGTTGATATCGTCAAAACGGACTGCATCAATTTTAATCGATTCCAATTGTAACATAATTTATTCAATTTGTTATTATTATTAATTTTCATTTGAATGGACATGCTCATTTTTCTCTAATTCAGGATATATTTATATTTTTTTGTGGTATTCGATTTTTTTAAAATTTTATTTTTTAACAATAGAAGGTTTGTCTCCTGCTAGTTTTTGCTCCCTGGCCCCACTGTTGTCCGATACTTTTTCCGATGTTCGCCATTTCCATTTAGTAAGTTTGAAAGTTCCACTAGCCATTTGTGACAATATATGATGACAACATACATTTGCGATTCAAAACTCAAAGCCCATTCTTTGCTCATATTTTCTGCACATAAATATTGACTCAATTTTTCTCGTTTTGCCGCCAACGTATCAGATTCATGATCAGCTTTCTTCAGATATGCAGAATCTTACTTGATCTTTCTTTGTACTTTTTCTTCATCTGATATCGCTGGACACTCCATTACTATTTAAAAACAATGCAAAGTTAGCTCGTGTATTACTTAGATATTCAGACGATTGATAGCTGAAACGGTGACGAAAAATTTCTGTTACTCGAAATAGATAAACGAGCCGTAAATAATATTGTTTTAAACTCAGTTGCCGTTAATTTGGTTTTAATTAAAGTTTTTTTTTTCCTTTCTTTTTGTCATCAGTTCACCGACAAGTGCAATATATATATTTACAACGACGTAATAATAATCTTCATTACATTTATACACTCGGCTTCTTGCAAGCAAATGTGCACATCCATCCATCCATCGAATATTATTTTACCCATTCATCTTTAGAAAAAATTTGTTTTAATGAAACGCACTTCAAAAATAATTTTGTTTTATATTATCGTTTGTATTTCTTTATTTAAATGAAAAATAAAACGGATCAGAAGAGACAGATTTTTATCTTTATTGCTAATATTATAATTCAAAATTACTTTCAATTCATGTGATTGATTAATTATCGAAATTAATTTCGATACATTTCATTTCGCTTGTACAAATTGCAAAAAAGAAAAGAAAAAAAAAAAACACCTATGCTACGTACATATATAACATACTAAGTTAATATTAGTAATGAAGGGAAAACTAACTTGAGTGGTCTTACCGAAACTTTCCTGCATTTTCCGTTATCCTCTTTCTCCGGCATAAAATTGTGACCCTTGAAGTCATTGGCCAACCTTAGTTACGAAATATCGAATTTAACATTTTTACAGAATCTCTCATATGACCTTTGGCGATTAATATCTGGCATTTAGCAACAGGTACCAGAAAAATCTAAAAGTTTTTTTTTTTCAATCGATTGTAATCAAAATTTGAATAAGATAAATTGTGCCCACTAAATCGCATACTAAATTTCATATGCTAAAATCATTACTTTTTGAGATATCGCATTTACATTCTTGTGAAAGTACAAACCGACAGACAGGCTACTCTGATTTGGTTCCAAATTTCACAGGTATTTATACTTTAATGTAAATCCCTGTGAATATACACCAAATTTGATGTATTTAGCGCTCTAACTTTTGAATTTATTTTTTTATTGACGAAAAGCTGAATAGACGGACTTTCTCTGAACGGATTTATCACTGAATTTGATAGAAATCTACCCATAATGTTGTAAAGACCTTATACCATATTTCATCCATCTAGTTCAAAACATTTTTTAATTATCTTTGTCAAAAACAGATAGATAGGCGAGCAAAATGCCAAAACCGTCTTTTTATTTTCTGTATTTCGTATACAAGAAAATAATAAAGTTTTTAAATTTAAAAAAATGCATTAAAAATGAGGTTAGGTTATTGTAAATGGAATTAAGAATCGTTTTCTATCCATGGAGTCTAAAATAAGGCATAATTTTCTTTTTAAGTAAATAAATAAATAAAATGTCAGTATTGTATTTTATCGGAAATAAAATAGTTTATGATGTGAATTAACAGCATAACAGTGAATTAACAGCTTAACAGTATAATAATTGATTATTTTAGTTGTTGAAATTATTATTATAAAAGTTCAAGTTTCATACGAGCACTACAAATAGTGGAGCGTTTCTCAAATTTAATAGTTAAATCTTTAAATATATTCTCCTTGTGCCCTTACAAAATATTTTTTTAGTAATTTTGAATTAAATGAATAATTCTTTATTATCATAAATTTAAGTATTTATCGCTCATTTAATATCAGAATGAATTTTTTTTTTTTTTAAATTTGATATTTGTCTTCTTTTTAAGATGCGAGTTATAATTCCAAAATTATCGTTTAGCCTTGAAAATAAACTCTATACATCATCTTTGTTTTCCCACGTTTTTTAATGCAATTGTTGATTCTAATGAATCTAAAATTATTATTTTGTTTTATCACATGATCTAATGCACAATTAAAATGTCTTATTTAAAAAACAATCCTCCTTTTTTTCCCCTCTGCTACACGAACTAACCTTTCTACCCCATCTTCTCAGGTGTGGGGTATTGTAATTGAACCCCTGCACACGGTGAGAGACTGAACTTACACCCGCCGTGGATGCAAAAAAAAAGGTACTGGGAAGTTGAAAAGAACGTGGGAAAAGTTAGAATCCCCGCCTCTTTCCCACAGTCTGCAACCACCATGTCAGCCGTTCATCCCCCCCTCCCTTCATTCCATTCACATCCCCTTCTCTGCTATTCATTGCATTTTTTTTTTCTCTCTAACGGGCGATGTTGTGAGTTCAGGGTACCCATAATTGACAAACTATCTGCCTGTCGAGATAAATTGTTTGCATTGTTTCTATGGTAACTTGGCGACTGTCGATTCGGTTGTGTGCTTTTTTTGTGCCGTTTTGGAGGAGAAATCTCATCTAACAACCTTTTTATACATACTTCTGAAAGTTTATAACCTTGGTCATTCGCTTTTGCGCTAACGTAATGCTAAGGTTTGTTGATGAAATATAATATTGAACATTGTTTTGTACGTCTCCATGCTTGTTGATTCGTGGATATTTATGTACTAACTGTTACCTTCATTTTTAAGGTAACTATTGAGTTTTTTTTTTTTCATTTTTCTTAAAAGATTTAAATTAATTAAGATTGTAAAATGAAATAGATTATAAATCCTAAATTTACTTTAAAAACTTTTTTTTTCTTATTTTAATTGGTTATTGGATAATATTTATATATTTTTCTTTCACCTTTTGCATATTTATGTTTATATCCCTCATTTTTTCAGATTCCTATTTAATGAATTGCTAAGCATTTACCTGCTCATCAATTATGGCTGCTGTCATTTGTGAACTTCTGACTCTACTTATCACTTTCATTATCCATGTTTCTTCTGCTCCTACTTGTACTGGAAAGTCTTGTGGTGGACAATCCCAGGTGTCCAGCTATCCAGGGCATTGGCCATCCAACTATTGTAAAGTTAACAATGTGGTATTTAGCACTGGCGATCGTGTCTTACGTTTGGATGGTGATCTTCAAGAGTTAGACAAGTGCCATAAAGTTCGTGATGTTTGGAAATTTGAATCATCAAGTACTGGACAGCAAGTGAATAACATTGTTTGTGATCAAGTCTTCACTCGGGGACACTTCTTCACCACTTATTACTTCCATGGAAGTAATTATTTCCATCTTCATTATGACACCATGCTGCCTTTGTTTGTTGCCCTGCATCAAGATATGAATAAACTATCTAGTGGAATGAAAGATGTGACTTTACTGCCTGGGATTGAAGTTAATAGAGGAGAGGTAAGAATAAGTTTTGTTTTGATTTCTTTATGATTTTTGCTGAGTTATATTTCTTTGACTGAAATGCTGTGGTTGTTTTATAACGTTCTTAATAGTGTCCTTCATTTCCAGGGCATTGATTGGGATACTGATGCTTTTGATGACCAGAATTCTTATTGGATGCAAATGCTACAGATGCTTTCAAAACCTCATAGATTGTTGCCTCTTGATCGCAAATTGGCGGGAATCAACAAAACAATCTGTTTTCAAGAGGCTTATTTTGGGGTAAGTGTCTTTTCTAGTATTTAAAAAGTTTTATAGCGATATAATTCTTGATAGTAAACATTTTTAAAAAATATATAATTTAAATCAAGCAATGGGAATATTTAATGAAAGCTATTTTTCTCTCTTCTAGACTCCAAAGGTGGATTTTAGCAGCCCTGATTTGTTGCATTCATATGCTGATTTTGCCAAAAAAACATTTGGAATAAAACCAATTAAGAATACAGATAAGACTGGAAAGCCCAAAATTGGTTTGATTCATAGGTATGTATAGATTCTTAAACATTTTACTTTTTTGGAAATTGCGATTGTCATTTGAATTTAGTTTTATGTTTTCTTAATTTGAAATTTAAAAAAAAATTACTTACATGTTAAATATTTATGCTTAATTTATAGTTCATAAATAATTTCAAGTTTTAATGCTTTAATCTTGACACTTTCTCTTTAGAAAATTGCTCAAAATAGTTTTCTTATCAGAATAAATTTTTACTTTATAGAGAAGGACGAAGGAAAATACTTAATGAAGATGAACTTATTAAAAGCATTTCTACAATTGCCAGTGTTGATGTTCTTGATTTCTCCCAAATGTCTGTCAAAGAACAGGTTAGCAGTTTTAATTATTTAATTAAAAATTTTCAAAATTTGTGTGTTGTTAAACGAAATAATTTATGAAATGATTTAAGTGGTCATTTATATTTCGAATGCTTCCATTTGTGTATGATACTGGATTCTAAATGCCTTTATTTCTTTAAAATAGATTCAAAAAGTGCAGCAATACAATGTACTGATTGGTATGAATGGTGCTGGATTAGTGAATGCTTTATACTTGCCAAAAACCAGTGTAGCTGTACAACTGGTGCCTTACAAAGTAAGTTCCTTCAATATATGTTTTGAAGTAATTGTAATTTTTGATCTAGCAGATTGTTTTTATTTGTATATTATTTAAAGTTCATTTTAATGAAAGTATTTCACTAGCAAAAAAGGAATGAAGAAACTTTTTAAATTATAATTTGTGATTGATTATTTGAAGACTAATGAACTCTTAATATTTTTCAGGCTCAACTAAATGTTGAAGAATTTGCCAATCTTTTGAAAACTCGAGGCCCCTACCTTGAATGGCACAATAACCATCCAGAACTAGATCACCGAATTCCAGAAGATATTTTTCGAAATGGAGCTGATACTATTGTAGATGTGAATGAATTTGTCCAAATTGCAAACAGAGCTCTTCAGATGTACAAGGAAAGCTCAAAAAGTTAAATTGCAGTTCTTTCAGCTTTCATTTTTTTAAAAAAAAATAATTGTGATAGACTGTTTCTTGGTGAGACATATTGTAACTTAGTCTAGCAAGTATATTGTTCATGCAGCTTTGTTCCAAGATATTTATATATTGACATAATGTTGATCTTGGACTATTTTGCCAGAATTTATTTTGGTTATTGTTTGTTACTATTTCTTCTAGAAGAAAGAATTAACAGAATGCTAGAAAAGATTTCATAGATAAAAAAAAAAATAGCTTTATAATATGTGTTATATAAAATAAAAAATTTTATTGTAAATGTTTTATGAAAAAAATATGGAATGCAAAATGTTCTGTGAATTAGTATAAGTTTTTACTTCATTAGTATAAGTTATTGTATCAGTTATATTATTATTTCTCTTTTCTAACATTCTGTTGAAGCATATTAGAACTAAAAACTTTGTCTGTTTTTGAAAACCAAGGTTATTAATTGTTATGAATCTCATTTTTCATTAGATTATTTTTACTTCAATGTTTAATATTTAAATGAAAAACCACTGCTTGTTTGTTATAAGTGTTACATTTAAAGATCTCAGCTTTTAAGAAGTTAAATTGAAAAAAAAATTAATGTTTAAAATTTGTGATTATATATATTTACTCTTGTATATAACACTCCATTGAGTATTTTTTGTTGTAGCAAATATAAATATTCATTCTTTTGCATACTATGCCATTTTCTGTCATGAGAAATACATATTAATGAAATATTTTTATTTCATTATTCATAACATAAAATGTTAGTTTTTATTCTTAGATAATGGCATTCATTTTTACAGCCATACAGGAGAATTGGGTACATAGCAGCTGATAGGGACAACTTGGTTTAAATGATAAATCACTAAATGTGTTGCTTTTTTTTAATTTAAAAAAAAAGTTATTTTTAGTTACTTTGATGAGTTTTAATAAGTTAGGCTAGAATTTATTTTTGCCTTGATGGGAACCTTGTACTCAATTCTTCTATCTTATCCATTTTTTTTAGTTTCGTAATGTTAGTTTAGTATGTTAGCAATTCTATCACTTATTTTAGTATTGAGGAATATTGGCAAAAAATTTTCACAGGGCTTATTAAATGCAAAGCATGCACAACCTTAAACTAATTTTTTTAAAAAGAATTGGATGTTAACCAACAAATTGTTTAACCATGAATGTGGAAGATTTAACTTAAAAAAAAATCACTAAATTGTATATTTATCTACTCATATTTTTCATAGCTTAAGAAATTTGAATTTGCATAGAAATAATTGTAAGTTGATTTTTAGAATAGTCTATAAGTTGTTATTTTTCAAAGCATATATTTCTTGATGAATTTTGATCAAACAGTGTAAACCTGCCATTTTAAACATTCAAATGTATTTCATGCAAAATATGGGTACATTAAAATATTGCCATTGCATAAGTAGTGCCATTAGTTATTGTAAAATAAAATGAGAAAAGGTTTCTTTGAAGCTATGAAGTTTTAAATAATAATGTTATGAAACAAATCTTAAGTACATTAAAATATGTATGCCTGTGTATAATTACTCTGAAGGCTATTTTTGAAAGATTGTTTTTCATTCTAAATTTAAAGAGAATGTTTTTCATTTTAATATTATGTTGTGATAATTGTTACTTAATTTTTTTTGTACATATTTGTAAATATATATGTAGTTTATACAGATTTTATTATACATTATATATTGGCCTGTCTTATTAGAATGATTTTTGCAATAGATTTGTTTTTATATAATTTTTTTAAAAAAAATATATTTTGTAAGTTGCTAACTTATTTCATTTTTGTCTTGCAGATTTATTTCTCTTTATAAGTAATATTTTTATTATGTATTTTCGTATGAAAATACTTAAATTAGCATCTGACATTCTTTCAATTAGTTTTAAACTTTTTCAAGGATTTAATTATTGCTATTCATTTATATATGTGTGTTTCTGAAGATATAGTAAAGCATATAATTGTTAGAAATTATTATTGAGTAACATTTGCACCAAGAGCTTTATGTATGCCTTATACATAGTTTTCTATATTGTAAAAACAATTTATGTTAAAATTGTCTGTTCATGTAAATCATATCATTTATATACAATAATTACCTTTCCATGAACTTGAAAAAGGCTTATTAAATGTATCAAAATGCACAGCATTTTGCAATCAAAAGTAATTGATCAAAAGGTGCAACATTCCATTGTTAAAAAAAAGAGCTATGTTTTGATTTCACTATTGAAATTGTTGAATAAAAATTATTTTTATGAAGTACTTTTGTTTTGCCAAGTTATTGTTAACTCAAATAAGTGTTTTATAGTAAGAAAACAAGTTTGAACTATATAATTCTCTTAATCATTACTGAATTAATTTCCCATTTACTGGTATGGTTTATTAGCATAGTCATTAATTTTTTAAATAATTGATAGAAAAAGGAATTTTTATGTGTGAGGTTTACCAATATTTACTATAAACATAGTTGAAGGATTTGCAATTATTATTTTTTTCATTTTCATGAAAATGGAAAAAATAAATAAAAACAATTTTTTATAGCACAATGCATTGCATAGTTCTATTTAAAGAAATTTTTAAATTGACTAATTTACTTGAGTAATGCTTTAAGAACTTTTTGTCCAAATTCTATCAAGTTATTAAAAGAACTCTTATTAATTATAACTCTCACAGATAATTAAAGAATACTTTAATGCATATTAGCCACTTATTGTAATGTAAATCAGACCAAGAAAGATTAAAGTATTATTAATAGGCAAAGATCAAACAGTGTACAGAAGCATTCATAATTTTCTTTTTGTCATGATCTAGATTAAATTAATGAAACTTTATTTAAAAATATGTTCTGTATTTAAAAATAGCAACAGGATATCATCAAAAAGTTTTTTACATAACTATTGAGATAAAATGATTATTGCAGTATTTGACAAAAATTGGAATGTGACTTTGAATTTCCCAAGTTTAATCAACATCATTATAAAAAAAAAAAATTTAGTTTTTATTTAAAAATAATAATATACAAGTAAGATTAAGTTTTCTTTGTGTCACTTAAAATCAATCGTGACCTTTATTATTCTGCATAATTACTAGGAATTTGATTTACAGTTGAGTGTTAATTAATTAAACAACCTATATTTTCACTTATCATTCTATCTAAAAAAATAAATCGTAAGATAATTTTGATGCTACGAAGTTTTATTGGCTCTTTAGATTTGATACTAAGCTTTCTTAGTTAAATATTTATTATAACTAAGCTGTTCTTATATTAAGTGGATTCATATGATCATCAAAAATTGTAATTTGCTAGATTGATTTGACCTACAAATAGTTGAAGACTTTCAGAAAAAGACAGTAATTTCATATTGTGCAGAATTTAGGAGCATATAAATTCATCTTTTAAAATAAGGTTTAAAAAAAGTAGAAAGGTATTTTATTTAGGAATATATATATATAATAGCTGGTATCCGGCACCTTGCTGCTGCAGAAGAAATAATTTTGGAAATATTGTTTGAAATTAAAAAAAACTTTGTTTAATTAGGAATGATAGAAAGAATAACATTTATTTTCATAATTTTACTATGCCTATAACCATCCCGCAAGTAATAAGTATTCAAAGTTTTATCACAATCGGATGAGTGGCACAGCAGCGCATAAGAGACATACGGACAAACATTCATTTTTGTTTATACAGATGATTAAACATGCCTTAACTGTGAAGTATTAAACTCAGTAACAATACATTTAAAGAAATTTTCTGGGAGTTCAGTATATGATTTCCTAAGTGTCATAGATGCATTTGTTTTCATCAAAAATATGCAATTTATAAAGAATTCAAGCACCAATTTGTTCATATATCGTCAGAAATAGTTGCTAGATCATAACTTATGCTGGTGAAAAGAGTTTCTTCAATTAATGTTTTATTGGAAGTTATTCAGTAGTATAAATTGTATTATTATGGAATGAAGGAATATAAAATTTTTGATTATCTATTTTCCTAGTTCATACTGATAAAGCATTTTTTTCGAGGGGGGGGGGGAGGAGGAGGGCAGCACCTTGAAATTAAGCTTTGAAAAAAAAAATTATGCTTAAAATATATGATTTAAAAACCTTTTTGAATCAGGGACTGGAGGAAAAAAAAAAAAAAAAACTGATAACTGTTACCTTGAGAAATATACATTCGTTTTTAAAATTAAAATTCTGCACCAAAATGATATAAGCAATATTCGTTTCAAATATTGCATAATATGAAAACAGGCTATTTTACGATATGTAGTAAATTTTAATTGCATATCTGTTTTGTACTTTAATACTAATCTTTTTTTTCTGAGACATCAAATAGTTAATCTGGCAACGTTTGATACAATGGCTTTATATTATATTATACAAGACTAAGACATGTAAAATATATCAAATTCTTACTGGAACTTGAAAGTCTGCTTTTGAAATTACAGATCTAGAATTATTTCAGTAACACAGACAATGGAACGATTTGTTTATATTTTACAGAGATACTCAAAGTAAACTAAACAGTTAGGGTATTTTTAAATGAATGAAAATAATTGATAATCCAAATATAAATATTTACAATGCTAAAAGGGGATTTTAATTCCAATTTTCATTGCTCTCAACTTACAAATTCTGCAAGAAATGAATCACAATAATAATAATAAATCAATCACAATAACAATAATAAATCATTGATTTGTGCTTTAATTCTTTTATATATATATAGTGGAAATAATTATCTGAACACAAATTATATTGAAATTACAATGGTTTCTTTTTATAATTATTCATAAATTGTATAGAAAAGAAAAATTAAATATACTTTTAATTTACTAACACTATCTAGAAATACATATCCGACTTCTTTTATTGCTTAAGCACACACACATATATTGTCATCTACCCAATATTTAAATCCTGACAAAAATATAATGAATACATCATTTCAAGTAAAACTCTTGATTATTTTCTTCAAATTTTGGAATATTTTCATTCATGGAGTTTCAATTATTTTAAATAAAACTTAACAAACACTGCTTATAAGAATTTATATGACTATTAATATAAATGAAATTCATATCTATTCTAATGAAAACCTTTTGATGTTTACATATTACCTAATCTTATAGGCATATGTATACAAATGAGTATACTTCATTGATTTTAATAAGGCAGAATAATAAATATATTTTCCAACTGTTAAAATTTATTCTTGGAAAATACCATCTTTTAACCACAGTGCAAGAAATGTGTGAGTGTGAGAGAAACTAAAATATATATATTTAAAATGGTATTTACTCTCCTCAGAATATGTAGTTGACATCATAATTTCTAAATCTCTTACTATGTTAATGTGCATCATATCTATAATATATTTAGTCATGAACCAAGAATTGATTTCTGAATTTTTAAAAACTGGTAATTTATCCTAACTGAAGAAATGTTTTCAATAACATGAAAATTTGCCTGAGTCAAAAAATAGCTGCTATAAAAATCAGTCTGAATGTTGATGCAATCAACAGCATTATTTTAGATAGATATAAAAAATTGAGACACTTAACATTTGAAGCAAAATAAGTTCATTTTACCTGCAATTAAAATAAAATCATAAAGCTTTGGATATCATAACTGTTTCAGTCTTAATCAGTTCTAAGTCTTCAATCATAAGGAAGGTCCTTCAATCAATAAGTGACATTTCTAGAAGGTGACTGTTAAATAAATATAAATAATGAAAT
Organism: Argiope trifasciata; assembly: GCA_026543055.1. Lineage (NCBI taxonomy): Eukaryota > Metazoa > Arthropoda > Arachnida > Araneae > Araneidae > Argiope > Argiope trifasciata. Next base: position 337,362 of record JAPMOQ010022051.1, read on the forward strand.
CTAAAACTTGGTCATTCAGAGACAGATAAGTGAATTTTTTCTTTTAAAATGCTAGCATCAAGAACTTTTAATTTAATATGGATAAAAGGGATGATAATCCGAGTAAAAAATTAGATTTTATAATTTTTCAGCAACACACTTATTGCCTCTTGAACACCTTCACATAATTTCTTCACTTGGAGATATATGTCAAGCTTTAAAAGTTTAGAAATTAGTTACAAGGTAATACCTAAAGTATTTGGCTAAGGTATGGCTAAAGTATTTGCTAATTAAATCTAATGCTAAATTAAGCCAATAGATCCAAACAATTTTAAAAAAATGAATCACACTTTTCAAGTGGGTATTCTGAAATATTTATTTAATAACAGCCACACACAAACAGTGAACACAGTCAAAAAATTATACTTTATGTACATACATTTAATGTCTTTTCCACTCAGAAATCAAAGCAATTACTTAAAATTACTTTAAAGGAAAAAAGGAAACATTTTTAATTATTGTCTAGATAAATTATCTTTGGTTCAGAGGATTTTCTGGAGATTTCATCCAGTCCTTCTTCAGCATTTGTTTTAATTGTGAAAGTCTCAAGTTAGGATTTTCAGCCTTCAGTATGGGAAGGTTTCTCTCTTCAAATGCCTGATAAGCAGCCTTTACTCTTTTTTCAGGATGAAGATCAACTTTTTCATTACTAATGCTGTATAAATAAAATTAAAATGATTGCTTTATATATTAAATAAATTAAGTACTGATATAATGGATGAATACATTTATAAATATTTAGTTATAGATACATAAATAATAGTAAAAAATACACCAGAATATTCAATGAATCTGTAATTCACAGAAAATCAGATATAGAGTAGCTCAACTCAGTAGTATTATATTCTGAAAAATGATAAAAACTGAATAATATCTTCTGTTTTTTTAAGAGATGTTAATTACAAGTTTGAATATAGCATGAATTTCAAAATATTTATGTTAGTACTTTCTATTAGAAATAAAATAATACATAAATATTCATCCACATCAAATAATAAAAAAAGACACAAATCTTGAAGAAACATTTTAAAAATTGATATTATATGATTTGAAGAAGCATGAGTAGAGTTCTTTAAGAAATTTTATTTCTCATGTTTTCAAGAAAATGGTACAAAATCTATCTTTTGTCAATCATTTTCTTTTTTAATCCATGACAAGAACAGTGCAGTAAGGTGACTAGGAAGGCAAGCAACAAAAAGAGCAAATAAAGTATTCTGAGCTTATACAGACTTTGAAAAGAATTTACTAACACAGTGTTTCTTGAGGCAAATATAGTCTGCACTACTAAAATGTTACAACAAAGTCAAAGTTTAAGCTATTAATAAATTTTTCAAATGGATATTAATTAGAAATAAGTGTGTATATATATGTATCAACTGATGACTGGCAAGTATAATAAATCTTATTTCTGGAAGACATGCAATTCAAGGAATCGTAAAACATTTATTAATTATAATTCTTAAATGTCTTTGGTAGTAGATGAAATGCATATACACTGATATTTTTATAAGAAAAATTAAAGAAAATAAAGACATTCTTGAAACTCTCGTGGATGAAAATGACTAAATTTTTATACCCATTGATACTTTTATAGCTAAGAGAATTTTAGAAATGAATGAACACAATCCATAATATAATCAAATGAGATGGCTTTAAAGAGCTATATATGTATAAGTACAGCTTAGTTATTTATCAACACATTTTTTTTTTACCTACCATTTAAATCCTTTTTTTAGATGAATTTTTTTTTAAAGTGAAAGCGTGCCACGAAACAAATTTAATTTAGCACAAAGTACAGAAAAAATAAAAGTTTAGCCATTAAAAACTTTATCAAATTCATTAAGATAGCAGCTAAACTACGATTCTAAGGATGGAAAAATGACTTATATTGTAGAATAAGTATTTTTAAAATATACTCTATTTGAAGACATTTATTAAATTAAAATTCTTGAAAATTAATTCCTATTATATCTAAGTTCAATATAAATTTGAGCCACATAACACATCAGTGATATGAAAGTTAAGTTACCTTAAAACAGCAATAGCATCATCTACACTTCGAGCCACTTCTCCTTCAACTTGCAAGCGATTAACATTTTCTTCCAAAGGTTTCTCATCATGTAATAGCTCCCTTTTTGGTTTGTCATCTAAAGAAAAAAAATAATATGTAAAGCATATAAGGAAAAACAAACTTAAAATAGAATTATAACTAATTAATTTGGAGCCTTCATTAAATTTTTATAAAAGAAAAATATAATACAGAGTTCTGAGACAGTTTAAATCATAAGTTCCCACCATGGGCGATAATGCTCCCTTTTGGGCTTTTGAGGCCTTCAGGAGAACAGCATAAGACCCAGAAAAAATTAGGGATGGCATGATATGGCATGGGAAAATTAACCAAATAGAGCCTAAAAAAGACTTTAAAATCATGCTGATAATTCATTTCTATTACATATGCGAAAATTCACATATTTCAATACAAGGACTTCACTATTGAGAGAAAGTGATACCTCTCTATTATATATGGCTCTATGGTTGGATGTACCAAAACTAGCAACCTGTCTTGCCAATTTGGCGAGATACACTCTTTGCGGCAACCTTGAAGCTAACCTATTTCTCATTCGCAGAAAACTGATGACTCATTCTCTCTATCGTTCACAGCAGCACATACTGCTTGTGTGCCTTAATATTTTGCTACTTCAACTTATATTAATTAAACTGGCAGTATCCTTTAACTTGTAACTTGGATTTTTTTTTAATAAGCAAAGAAAAATTCATCTCAGTTAGAAATTAGAAGTCTTTAAATTTTAATAAAATACTTTTTAATACAATTAAGTATACATTTTGATTGTTCTCTGAAACTGTCAATTTACTTATTTAGAAAGCAAATGTTTATTATGAATCACTTAGTATCATCAAAACCCCTGCCTATCCTTCAGGCAAGCTAAAACGTTTATTCCTATTTTTTTAAATAAAGAAAAAATTCAGTAGTATTTCAATTCCAACAATATAATTAGTTATTTTTTAATATTTAATTCTTGTTTTCACTACGCATTATGTAGTATGCTCTTATTTCTCTGAAGTGGGAGGTTTGAAATATTCACTAGGAAAAGGGACACTAGTTTAAAAAAGGTTGGAATCTCTGGTTTAAATTCTCTGTTTAAAACTATTAAATTACATAAGCATACATAATTACATTATGTACATTTTAAAAGCAGTTGATTTAGGAAACTAATATTCTTTTTTGAAATCTCTACATGAAAATTAGTTTAGGATAGCTGATAAAAATTAGAGCAGTGATCAGGTAATTAGGACAACACCTGAGCAAATACTTACTCTGTCAATTAGCCACCCATAACAATAAAAGAATTTTATGCATTGACAAATTTAAAGGACAATATGCCTGTAAATCAAGCAATTTTTTTTTTTTATTCCAGTTATGTACAGCAAATTTGCTACAAATGAGATTCTACTATTAAGTACCCTTTTAAAAAATGAATATATAATAGAATAACCCATTTAAAATTACATTATAATTAGTAATTTAGTTATTCCAACAAAACACAGTAAAAAATATATTTCTCATAATACAATTTTATTTGAGAGATTAAAGAATGCATTTTAAATGGTCATTTGAATTGAATGAATTAAATAAGGGATTTCACATTGTGCAATTCCTTAAAAGTAAAAATAATTCAATGTTTTTTTCAACTACGCTTCACATAAATTTCGACTTAATATTTTATAAAAATATTCTTGAGCAATCAGAAAGAATACCAGAATGTCAGAAAGCTCAAATGTCCTTACTTGCAGATTTTTCAATAGTTTTTGAAATTTCTGCTCTTGTTACTTTAGTTGGTGCCACTTTAGCAGGTTTGATGGAATTCATTTCTTCTTCATATACCATTTTACTAAGAAGTTTTTTCTCCTGTTGCTCTTGCTTTTTCTTTTCTTTTTCTTCCTAAAAGTATAAGTTGAATTAAATTAAAAACAGTAAATAAAAATTATAACATATATATTATATTAATACATGAATTTGAGAACTGTATTGCAAATAAATATATGCACTTATTTTGCAGAAAATTGTTATTGTTCAGAATTTGAAAAAGAAATGAAGTTAACTAAACATTTTTTTTTTTTTGAACAATTGATATTTTAGAGACAACAAAAGTCTTATTTATTACATATCTGATTTAAAAGCTTATTCTGGTCTATGAAAGGATCTTATAACTATACATAAGTATTGGACTAACACTATCAAGAATTAACCATACATAAATAATTTTTAACCCTATATGTGTAAGATTATAAACAGAATGAGAAGCATTAATCATAAGTAAATCAGAATAGTGTAATTAAATATAACCAAAAACATTTGGAGATTATACAATAGAACATTAAAAATTAATAAATACAAACCTATTTTCATCTACTAACAAACTTTAAATTTATAATTAAGGATATTCATGAATTCAAAAATAAATATAAAAATGAAACTAATGTATATTCATTGAACCTATATTTTTTGGTTATAATTTTTTTAGGAATTATCAAGTAAAGTTACAACTTTAATGGAATTTTCTTAATATTTTGAAATTGCATAGAGTTGATAGTATATTAGATTTTTAAAAAGCATGCATCAACTACAAGCAACATTTTGATTGATCATAAAATAAGAATTTAAAAAACAACAACAAAAGATGTTAAGCATATATGACACTAACTTATTGGACATTAAAATTACTTTTCTTTGTTGTTTTCGCATAACATGCTTGTCATCATCTCGCCACATAGCTTCTTCAGCTTCTCTCTCCTTTCTTTCTTTTTCAGCATTTTTTACCGCTTCTTTTCTTTCACGAGCTTCAATTGCTTTTGTATTTCCACCAAATTTTTTTGGCATAATGCTTCTTTAATTTAAAAGGCAAAAGTTAACAAAAATTTTTAAAAAAATTATCAAAAGGTCGTAACAATACTACGACAACGAAATAATTTCAAAACTGAACAGATTCGCTCCTGCAAATGATATGCAAAAATAGTTTATCTTTTTTGCAATATGATATCGATAACCGGTATATTATATTTGAATCGCACGAAAATAAATAAGTTATTATAGTACGAATCAACTATTGATGAAGATTTTTTGTTTAAAATTACACTGACAAGACGAATGCACTAGACCTTTCTATTGCAAATAAACACAGCACAAAATAACTAAAATCGTGTTGAGTTACACCTTCTTTTGATAAATTCATTTTTCAATTGTGTGGATTTTGAATTTTATGTTTTATACTTTCCATTGTTTTTTTTTAAATTATTTCTAAAAACTTTATTCAATCAGTACTTTAATTAAATAGAGCATAAGAAAATATTTAAGTATGAGGACTACTACTTTTGAAAATTATGGCATCATTTCTTTTCATTTGAGTACCAACTACTACTTCACTTAAACAGTATTGTTGTGTTGCGTTGCGTTATAATTTTGGGAATTTTGACATTTTCTATAGTATTGTTATGCAATTCATATTTTCTATTCTGGAGTTTGACTTATATATTTAGTATGTCATTTACTATGCAAATTACTTTTTCTTGTAATATATATGTTCGTCAGCTCAAGTTTAGTTTATTATTTTAATATATTCAGTTTTGTTTTTGAAATTGGTTTTGTGTTTATTTTATATACCGCGTATTTGCTAATTTAAAATTAATTATTTTTATTTGTTACTTACATTCTTATGTCTTCTATTTTAATTATTGCTTTTTTCTTTTTCATATTTCATGTGAGTAATATAATTCTTTGTTATGTAATTTTGGGATTAAATGAAAAATTAAATTTGTACCGTTTCATAAAATATATGCAAAATAAGTCCAATACTTATGCTTATAAATGCAAATTTTTAGTGTAAAATTGTATGATTATTTTTAGTTCATCGATGTAATTAAGCTGCGTTTAAACTGATTTTCTTTTTTGTAATTCGCGTATTTTCATCATAGAGAAAATGAAATTATTTCATTAGGGATGTCTAGAAATTATTTTTTTTAACAATATTATTTGAATCATTTGTTTTTAATGTTATTTGTGTAATAATGGTGATTTTGATACTTGGATATCATAATCTCTTATGGTAGTTTTCAAGCTTACAAGGAGAGAAACAAGTTTTATAAATAAAAAAAAAGCAATATTATTAAAGGAAAATGGTTATTTGATTTCTTGGAGATATTTTGTTTGGTAATAGCATTTCTTGTAACTCAGCTTTAGTAATTTGATATTTGTAAATCTGTTATTATGTATATTTAGGATTGACCTGAAATGAAAATGGTAGAAAAAAAAATCTCTCTTATCTAATTTTTTTGAAATCTCTATAACTTAAGCATTACCAATTCTATGACGAAGTATTTGGTAATAACCTAAATTTAAAATTATTTCCTTGGTTATCTCAAATGTTATATTAATCAGTATGCTGTTCACAGGTTTCTTAAGTTATTTGAAGGAGTAAGGATGGATTTTTCTAATTTTCTTTTGTGTTACTGTTTATGATTGTTAATTAAATTTTTTATGTCTTTTATTTGAATTATTGCTCCTTTCTTTTTCTTACATGATTTTTTGTATATTATAATTTTATGAATATAAAAAGATAAATAATACAAGGAAATTTTTTTAGACTCTTACTAAATGACAATATTTTAATGATAAACATTGTGGTTAAAAAAGGTGATGTAATAACCCAAATAAATAACTTTAATGAGTTGTTAGTTAAGTTCTTTGGCTTGATTGTTAACAGTTGATATTAATTTTCCTTTTAATGTGTTTTTTTAGTTTTGTTTTTAAAATTTGAATTTTTTTTAAAAATTGATATTGTTTTCCTGATGATAATTCAGATGGTAAATGATAATATTCTATTTCATTTACATTCATAAATAATAAATCTTTCTTTAAACATAGCAGTAAAGTTACTGGATTTCCCATTACTATCAAAGCCAAGATTTATATTACCAAGATTTCCCATTACTATCAAGGCTGTTTTTAATAATAAAAACAAAACACTATTCTAGTGTTTATTTCTTTTTTAAAACTATGTAACAACTGTTTAACTTCCGAAGTTAAAACTCTCAACTCATTTGTCTGGAAATTAATAAAACCAGTGATGCAAACCTGGAGTTTTTTTTAAATGATTCCATGATAGTGATAAAACTAGAGATTTTAAATTTTATTATCTGTAATAAAAAGGCCAATTCATTTTATTACCATTAATTAAATATGATTTAGTTTAATACAATGAGGATAATTGCACATTTACTTATACAAAATTAAATGTTCCTGATTATAGTTCTGTTTAAAAATATTTGACACATTTTATGAGAATTTTAAGATGCTTTATATTCCTTTATATAAAATTTTACTTGAAATAATAATTTTAATTCTTTGAGTGTGAAGATAATGATTTTCAAAGAAAAAGAAAATTTATTGGAATAGAAAAGAGGGACAAAAAATACTTAGAAATAAAAAATCCTTCAATTTTTTAAAATTAACTTTTAGCTACCCACTAGTAATTAACACTAGTAATTTTTAATAATTTTTAATAACAATAGTAATTTTTAAAATATCAAAATGAAGAAAAATGTGTTCAAAATTATGTATAGCCTTATGTTCTTTAAAAATTGCTTAATTTGTTTAAATTTATTTATAATTAAAATATAAAAAGTATTAAGGTATTGCTTAAATTGCTGATGTAAAATAATAATATTTTCTTCCAAATTGGATAGTCTTGGTCTCCAAACTGTCTATAATGATTGTTAGAATAAATTGTCATTAAGGAGATAAAACAGATGTAATGCAAAAAGACTTAATTATATTAAAAAAGAGAGATTTTTTAAAAATGAGTAATTTTATTAATCTGATTTCTTATTATAATGACAGAATTTTTATCAGGAAATAGAAATCCTATAATTACTGATTGTTGGTTTCTTTTAAATGGCCTTTATGTAAAAAAAGTGCATTGTAATTTTGATTTATTATATGCTGATGACATGAAACAATAAATATTCCATTTCTTTTTTTAGATGTTATCATGTCTGCAATGTGGGTTGGAAGTATTATTTCTGTAGATTGTGGTGATGTTCTTGGTGTGTTTGAAGGTGAAATTTCAAATGTGGATGGTGATAATCAGACTATATCTTTAATAAATGTCAGCAGAAATAATGTGAAATGTGAAGTAAAAGAAGTGACTTTAAGGTATGTCATTTAAATGGATAACCGTATTTTAAATGAATTATTAATGAAATATTTTATAATAAATCTTACACATGTAATGTTAGATTACAGGGAAAAAAAGCTTAATAAAGTAATAAAAAAGAATAGTAATTGCAAAATTTTGGATAACCATTTTAGAATGAAAACATCATTTGTATTACATTATAATCGTAGATATTTATGGACCACAGTTTACATGGCTATTTACTAATTACATCAAGATTGTCAAACTCTGCTATACACAGTGTAATCATATTGGGGATAGTACTCATTTGCTTATTTATAAAACCCAAGAGATATAAAGATCTACAAGCACTTGCATTTGCAGTTTATATGGTATTTTAGTGATGAGGGAACAGAGAGAATGCCCTAAAATTATATTAAATTTGTCATAGTTAGTAAAACGTGAAATTTTTAAAAAATTGTTATTATTTTTTTTTTCCTTTTTAATGTGTTTAATTGCAGATTTGTTTCTGATTGTACATATTATCTGTTCTCAGTAAAAAAGGTTCTATCAAAAAGTACATTTATTTGAAACTTACTGATGCTCCTTCATATTACTAACATATACCAAAATCAGAAAATCAAATCACATTGATGAATTGACATCCATTTGTAATATGAAACTGTATTGATTAAGGATTTTTACAAAATTTAGTTTTTAACATATGATCTTTTATACTATGATTAACAATATGAAAATTAATATTATGGTAAATTTTTACTGAATATTTGGCTTCCTTGCTTTATATACTGAATATTGCCATTCATTATAAAAAAATTCTTAACTGGAAACTTATGCAAAAGAAAATAATCTCTTTATTATTTTGCATGTTAAGTAATACTGCTTAATTTGAAAGAATTTACATTCTAATAGCTCTTTAAAAGGAATTCATTAAATGTTATAATCTGATTCAAAGAATTTATTTTATTTGAACTTAAAAGATAATAAAAATCACAAAATTGCACTAAAACTTTCTTTTGATTTTCTAAAAATTCTGCCATTTACTTCATACTAAAATTTCATTTGTCTATAAATTTTTTTAAAATTTATTTTTTCAGAGGTATCTGATTTTTTAAGATACAACTAGCAGAAAATATTTTAAAATGGAAGTTTTTAAAGAATAATATGTGATATTTTTTTATTCTAATATATGTAATTTTAGCTTAATATGAATGTTAGAAAATGAAGATAAAACTGTTAGGGATAACTTGGATTATATTCAAGTTGATACTTAAGCAGATTATTCTAAAGGAATTGAAGTCAAAACTATAATATTTTAAGCTGTAAGAAATTTTTTTAAATATAATTTTTAATTTCTGTTGATAGAAAAAAAAAAATGGGTATATCGATTGAGAATATTGCCTTTGGTATGAATGTCCTGAAACTTTAGATAGAAATCTGAAATGAATTTTCAAAAAACCAATATCTTTTTATACTTTTAAAAATGTTTTATTGTTGAACATTTCAGTATTAATGATGATCCAAAGAAGAAAAAAAATGTTAACTGTCTTCCTGTTAAATTTATACTTCAGTTAATTTGTCATTTAGTCACTATAGCTTCTAAAAAGGCAATTTTTAAGCATACAGTTTTCTCTGATAAACCAATGTGTGCTTTTAATTAGAATTTAATTTTTTTAATACTATTAGAATTTAACTGATATTACATGCAGATCATTACTGTTCTGCTGGCAGCTATACAATTATCTTTATATTATTCTGATTAATTTAAAGAGTAATGAATTAGTTCATTTCTCTTTTTATGTAAGCTGTATTAATGCAGATACTATATATACCTGCTTTTTAGCATTTTTGTAACAAAATAAACTTTTCTTCTAGCACACTAGATATTAAAAACTTGAAGCTGATTGAATCAACAGTGAAAAGTGATAAAAAGGATCATTCCACTAGCACATTAAATGATTGTGTTCCTCCTTCCAAAAATGAAATAACTACTAATTCACCTTTGATTGAAGACAATCAGAAAAAGAAAGGTAATTTTTATTAAAAAATAATCAGTTTGTAATTATTTAGTATATATTTATTTACTTAATTTCATTAATTTGATTCTTTGATTTAAGTTAATTAACATTTATAGAAGACATCTATACTTATAATAAAGCTCAATGTGTGTGTGTGTGTGTGTTGCGCTCTACAGGCCAGACCGTTCGACCTACAGCTACAAAATTTGGTACATGTATACCTTGGAGGTCGGGAATGTGCACCTCGGAGCCCTTTTTTTTTTAATTTTTAATTAGAATTTGAATTAATTAAAATTTAAGCAAAATTTCGACGTTTTTTCGCTATAACTTCCGAAAATATTATTGCACAAACATGGTTTTTATATCAATTTAAAGATAAAAAAATTAGCTTTCTAACGGTATCAGTTTTTTAACTTTATAACGCAAGCTTCTATTTTTAACGAATTTTTAAAGAAATATTTTAACTATGTTTTTATCACGTGACTGGATAAAATAAAAGAATGCCGGAAGTTCAAATTAAAAAGCAACAACTATCATCGCAAATCAAATCTAAAGAAATACAACTTTCAGCACGTGACTGTATAAAATAACATAAATATAAAATGTGATATCTTCTAAAAAAAATAAATGCAAGGCAAAGGATTCTAAGAAATCGTTTGCAATATTTATATCATTAATTCCATAAATTATCTTTATTTACAGTCAACCTGATTGAATTTAGACAGGATATGCATTGAAATCCCGACTTAATGGCACATTTCTGTAATCGTTTGCATTATTTGTATCATTAATTCAATAATTTTTTACCTTTTTCGCTTTCTTTAAAAAACATTTTAACATTTTGGCAATATCACTGAAAAAAACATTTTTAATATTTTTGAAGCATAATTGATAAATTATTAGAGCATTAAACTCAAAAAGTTTTTCCGAATAAAGTTACCGACTCTTTAACTACTAATAACTGAATCTTTTAACTTTAACTATTTCTTAAATTTTGGCTAATGAATATGGGATTTAATTGGAAATTTTTGAACGCATTACTCATGGCGAACCAGCTGGTCGCCAAAGGCGGCTAGTTTAAAATAAAATACCTTTTTCAATGAATGTCATTTCAGAAATTTTATTTGAACTAAAGGAAATTTTTTAGGAAAGGAAGGAGGGGGGGGGGATGTACAGATTTATATTATAAGAAAATATATCACATGTACATAATGAATTTCATTTTCAAAACATATGCTGTATATTTTAATTTTTTATTGATCATTTAATTTTTTATAAAATATGTATGAACAAATTTTGAAAACTTAAATTTATTACTGCCTCCCCTTTTCATTTAACATTTGAAAATATAGAACAAAAGAAGGAAAAGGAATTTTTTTTCACAAGAAAAATAGCTAAATTTTGTAGAATTCATATGTAATTCTTTGTAGATAATCATTTCAGAAAATTATAATGAAAATGTATTAATGTGAATTGTTAAGCAGGCATTAAATAAGTAAAATTTGTTCAATACTACATGTGCCAATATAAAATTGGCCATTAAATTGCATTTTATATTATGGTTTTTGGATTTGACTGTGCATTTTAAATGTAGGGTAAATTTTTATTGCTTTTAATGATGCAAAAATTAAATTATCTTTTATAGAAATAGCTTTACCATATCAGAACATGTTATATTTAGGGTGCACCAGAGAAACTTACTTATTTGAAAGGTCAATAAAAATAAAAGTACTTCATTTATTTATTTATTTTTACTTGAGAATACTGTATCCCAATTTTTTCCTCATACAGTTTTGAAAATGACATCGGTTAAATGGTGACTCTCATTACCTACACACTGATTAAGTCGATTTTTGAAGTTCGTGTCCACTCTTTGCAGCATATCAATCGGTATGTTGGCAATGGCGTGGCGAATGTTGTTTTTGAGGTGAGCTATTGTCCGTGGTCGATCGACATGAACCAGGGGGTTCAAAGTGAGCCTCGTCACTGAAAAAAACGACCGCGTCTTCAGGCAGGTTGTCAAGCAGCATTTCATTTGCATTTTGACGGGCAATAAAATCGCATTCTGTTAATTCTTGCACAACAGCCAATTTATAGGGAAGAAATTGAAGGTCTTGATGGAGAATTCGTTGAAGAGTGGTGTCAGAAATTCCTTGAGTAGCTGCGTCTTAGCCAGCCGAACGCTGGGAAGAACGCAGAACTGACTGCCTCACTCTTTCGACATTTTCCGGAGTTCTGATGGTCCGTTGATGTCCATTTCTGGGTTCACTCCCAAATTGAGTTAACCCACAACGGAATCGAATTACGGCCCGGAACGGGTCTGGGAGGAGGAATTTCAAAGCGAGGGTGGAAGGCACGCTGCGTAGCAACAAGTAAGCGACCGTTAGAAAAGAAGCTCTCGACGGCGAAGGCCCGCTGTTCTCTAGACAAGAGCATGGTGGCAACAGACTAGAAGGGGAAACAAACTTGCTGACTTCCCCCTCCAGTAGCGCTACCTATCACTCCTCTACCCACCCAACTCACCACTTGGGAGTTTTTTTTTTTTTTTTAATAAATTTTTCTGGGCCACCCTTTGTTTTTTTTTTTATATTTTTTTTATTTTACAGAATGCAAAAAAGAGATTAAAATTAAATTTACAATAATGTTTGAAAATGTTGAGGAATCTCTTTCTCTCTTTTCCATGCCATTCTTTCATATTGGTTCTTGTGCCATAAAACTTCAAACCAAACCAAACCATGCCATTCTATTTATGCATTGATTTTCTCTATAGAAATACATGTATGAAAATAATATCAATTGTTTTTTTTAATAGTAATCTGAAGCTAATAAGGATAAATGTGTGTATGTTGATACTCTACTGGAACAATCATTTGACTTAGTTAAGTGCTAAATTTACCAGTTCTATCTGGCCAAAAGTATCTGGACACCTGGTAGTATGGACTTAGATCATATTGAGATGCTTATTAATATTATGTTGGTCCTCCTTTGACATCGATAATAGCCTGCACACGTCTAGGAAGACTCATCCAGTTTTTGATAGGTGGGTATAGGAATTGACTTCCAGGTGTCCATTAAAGCTTGAGTGAGTGCTTGTAGTGAAGAGGATCAATTAGGTTGGCTACGTAATCTGTCCTCCAATTCATCCCAAAGTTGTTCTATGGGATTTAGATTGTGGCTGTGAGAAAGCCGGTTCAGTTTTTGAATACCCATTTTGTCAAACCATGTCTTTACAAGCTTTGATGTGTGAATGGAGCAGAAGGCTCATTTATCTTCCTGCTGGAAGAGAAATGGGTCTTCCTCAATATAGAGTTGGGAGTGCAGTATTGTTTAGAATGTCTATATATGTCTCAGAGTTCATGTTTCCAACCTCAAGAAATAACGGACCCAGGCCAAACAGCACCAAACTTAACAGTTGGTACGATACAGTCACTAAAAAAATGGATCAACTGACATCTGCAGTACTCGGACACTTCTATCAGACTGCCAGACTGTAAAGTGTGATTCATCCCTCCAAATAAGTTTTTCATAATCCGATGATGGTGAACTCTGCACCTCTGAAATCAATGCTTTGCATTCTGTGGAGTGATGTTCAGCGTTGCCTAACCACACAACCATGGAATACTGATAAGGACTTGCAATTTTGTTTCACTACCCTTTTCAGAGTTCTGCAGCGGCATTCACCTAGTTTATTCAGCCTACCAGTTTGTTTTTCTGTAGTTTAATTGCCTAAACATTTGCACTTCACAATTAAAGCATTCACGGTGAAATTAGACCTCTGTAGAATATCCGTTATCTTATGAACTGATTTTCCCCAAATCTGGTATCTCTCTATGTTGCTATGATCAAACTCACTAAGCTCCTTTTACTTTCTCATTACCTCACAAATGCATAAATACAACTTAAGAAACCACTATTTATGCTTTTATAGCTTTTGATTTGGCATCAAATTGCATCACCCAACATACTCACTTTTTTAAGGGGTTTCTGGATACTTTTGGTCAGATAGTATATATAGTTGAGAGTGAACCTCGGATTGACTTTTAAAAAACTGAATTGATAAAAAATTGAGTGGAATCTTGTCATTTTTTCCTTTTTGTAATTTTTAAAAATATTACTGTACAAAATTGAATTTTGCATCATTTTTTTAACTGAAAAAATGCCTTTTCAACAGTATCAATTTTTATATAAACAGTATCAATCTTTTCTTTTTAATTAGATTAAAAAGATATTTAAAACATATTTTACAACAAATTATTTCACTGTTGAAATAATCTATTATTTTCATTGCTGCTTCGGTTTTATCTTATGTTTTTCCCTCATTATTGATGATAAAAATTTAAAGGTTCATCTTTTTTTTTTTTTTTTTTTTTTTTCTCTTCATATTTAGTAGGTTTTAGTTTCAAACTTCCTTTTAATAACATTCTTGAAGTATTTGGAGTTATTAAGGCTTAATTTGAAAAGCAAGCAATGGTGAAAATTTTTAATGCCATCCATTTTAAAACTGTATTGCTCTTCCTTTTTATTGTTTTTCTCTGTAATAAGAATGTTGTAAGAAATTTATAAAATGCATTGTATTTTGTATTACTAACAAATTTGTATAAGTTTTCTAAAATAGTGTATATCCATCAAAATTTGAAGGTTAAAAAAAATTTGTAGCAATACCAAACTGTGCAGAAATACCTAATTGATTTTTTTAGTGACTATTCATTTGACTGGACTTAAGGTAACCAAAGGCAACTATTATTTTATAAAGTCTTTAAATTCTAACCTTAATTTTTACAAGTTTGGGAAATTATCATTTAGGTAAATTAATTTTTGCACCATGAAACTGCATGTAATCAGCATTCTGATGAAACTGCATATATATATATATATATATATAATATACTTTAGTTGATGGAAAAAAGAAGAGCAACAAAAGAGTAGACATCAAAAAGTGGCACAGAGATCGAGATGATGCCTGCTTCAGTGCCCCTGTAGATAGTGAAGTACTTGATGTAGATTTTGACTTTGAAAAGAATCTTGCTCTGTTTGACAAGAGAGCTGTTTTTGAAGAAATTGATGCTTTGTCAAAATCTGATCATGTCAGATTGGTAGACTGCAACAAGAGAATTCCTGCAAAGTATCGTCATGATGAAAATGTACTTTCTAATGACATTCCTATTTTGAGACAAATTTCTGTGCCATGCAAACATACTGAAGAGTATGTAACAGGTAGGTTTTAATTTTTTATTTATTAAATATTGAAGGGTGCTAAATTGATTTTATTCTCTGTTATCTTTTAAGTAGCTAATTTCTCAATGCTATTTATGAACAGTAATATTTTAGTTCATTGAAATACACAATTTAAATTTTACCCTCTTTTCAATCTGCAGTTACAATTGTAGATTGAGATGTTTTTTTGAATAGTTAAAGATATATAATAAATCTTATAAATTTTGTTTTGAGATAATTTGTTATTGATTTTGTGTTTTTCTTTAAAATTGTATTGTTTATTTCCTATTGATTTACGAAATATAAATTTCTAACACGTTGACTTTTGAAACTACTGTCTAAAAAGTCATTTAATACTCTTTTTACTAGATATTTCATGTGCATAAAAGAACTCATTAACACGTTGATATATATTTCACGTACAAAAAGGTTTAATATTGGATGTATTCTTAAGTGTTTAAATGTTAGAATTTATTTTCTGTTTCTCTTTTTTCATAATTTGAACTTATTTGTAAATTTTGGGCAAACTTTTTGTATATGCATGTGCCATAGAATTTATGACAAAATGATCTCAATTTTTCATTTAAAATTTGTGAATCCCAATCTTTATAGAAAATAAAGAATGGTAGGGTGAAATTTTACAATACCATTCTAAGACAAACTGAAGGCAAAGTTTAATAATGTATATTTCAAAAAATTATTTGAAAGTGTGTTTTTTTCCCCAAAAATTATCCAAAATTTTTAATTTGTATTTAAATTAAAAACAAAAAAGAAATTCTTGTGCCTTTCATTTTTATGAGAACAAACATATTGCTAAACAAATAAAATAAGTGGAATATTATTTCGTTAATAATTATAAAGTAAAATGCAATCACTATTCTTCTCTAAAATGGGCTGATTTTTTACGTTCATGCTGCATGAATTTCTACAGTCTTCTGAGTACCTTGACATCTTTGCAGGGTATAGTATTGTTATGCTGCACAGTTTACATTATATTAGTTCAATTTTATTCAAAAAATAATTTTAATTCTAGTAATTAACTGAAGTTTGCACATTTCTTCACCATTTATTTACTTTCCTATGTGTTTATTATCTGTTGTATTTGTTATTTTATTTCCTATGCCTTTTTTTTGGAGGGGGGTGGAAGAAAAATTTTGAAACAGCAAATAGTTTGAAACTAAGATCATATTATCGATGAAAATTTTATCTATTGTGTGACTATGTTGCAATTTTCTGTAATCCTTTGTCTGACAAAACAAACTTGCAATGATAAAACACTTCAAAAATATAACTCATTTTCACAAAATTTAGTTAATTTCATTAAAAAATTTCTAAAATTTTGAAATATTAAGTGTCTAAATTTAAAATGTCGTATCTGCCAATATTCAGCTATATATCACATGCCACACTCCCTTCATATGCATCTCATTGAAAATGTACTTGCTTACCCCCCTCCCCTTAATTTAGGTTTCTCAAATTTTTTGGATTATCCTGAGAAATATATGGTGTATTAATCATAAAATAATTTTTATTCATATCAAAAGTTTTTACTCATCTTGCTTAATCCAAGATTTTTTTTAAGTGATTTTGAAGAACTTGTTTGTATTAAAGCCTTATTTATGACCATCAAGAAGTAGAATTTTTGAATATTTTGTTTATTTACTAGATATCATTATTAAACAATAGTTATAGCATATAATTGGTAATGAATATATAGTAATCACATTATATAACATTTGTTATTATATTTGTAAATTTTGTTTAACATATTTATAAGGGGTATGGAAGATACTTTCTTTATGTATCTATGACCTATTTCAATCACTTATTCAATGTTTTTATGAATAATTAATGGAAAGTTATCTTAAAAACAGCATGGAAATCTATTCACATTTCCTTACTGCAGTATTGCATTGTATTTTTTTCACTCAAAAATTTATAAAATTTTAATAAATGGAATATTTATCTATAAATATATAATTTTTTTAAGATACGGGTTTAATTGTGCCAAGTGTAACAGTAGAATTAAAGAAAATGCTATATGAAAAGTGTGAAGAAGTGGGATTATTACCAAAGGTCCGTGTAGAAATGATTGGTCGAGGAGCATGTGAGATGGTTTTGCACTTGCTAGGTGGCAGTTACAGGTTTGTACAATTATTAAATTCATATACAGTTATGTTAAAGTGATGCATGTTCTCTCATAACTATTGATTGTTTTTGAGGGATAAAAAGTACTTGAATGTACATTGGTTGAAAGTGTGTATTAATAATTGAAAATTTAGTAGTATTCATTTTTATAGTTTGCTTATATATATATATATTACAATTATTAAAGAAAAAGATTGTTTAGAATACAGTTTCCATGGAATACTATTTTGCAATTGCACAACCGTGTAATTACATGACTACATAATATAATTACATTATATTACATAAAGCATATAATGTAATTTGTATAATGGCATTGTAATTACAAACAATGCAATTACATGACATTATTTAAAACATTAAATATATCTTGACATAAAGATTTCAAAAAATATATTATCAATATTGTTGCAATATTATCTGTTATTTCACATATAATATAATATTTTTAATCATTTAACTTTTTTGATGTGCTGATAAAAATTTGAAACTTAATAATAATGCTATGTACACTTTATCTGTTTTATCTTTTATTTAACATTATCCACTGATAATGAGACTTTAGTCATGGTTATACACTGCATTTGTGATCTTGCATTCTGAAATAAAAATAGTTTGTTTTTGTCAGCCTGACATATTTATAAAGTTAGTACATAATCTTTTGGGACATTCTATAGTTTTTAATGATGACAGACAGTTTTTCCATCTGCTAATTACAAGTTGGTGGAAAATAGGAATAAAATTTCTTAATTTTTTTTTTAACATTTGCTTGTGATTTGTTGCTTATTTGGTAAAGTAAGAGAATGCCTTTGCATCTAATATCTAATTATCTTCTTCTGCAGATTAAATCCTCAAAATACTCATCAGAAACCTTCTGTTGTTATTCTGTGTGGATCACACATACAAGGTGCACAAGGGGTGAATTGTGGTCGTCACTTAGCCAACCATTGTGCTTTAACAACAATCTTAATTCCAGCACAAGCTAAAGATTCACATTCCATAGTGTCCACTGAGCTGAAACTATTCAGTATGTGCTGTGGCAAGACAGTAAATGCAGTGTCAAGTAAGTGAGATATTAAATGAATTGTATGGCTCGACTTGCTTCTTTCTTTCTTCGTTAGTTTTTTTTATCATCAAGCATCAGGAAGGAGAAATCAGTTATTAGAATTTGATGATGGTGTGATGAGTTAACACTTACTTGCCCCCCTTTGTGTAGTTAATCTTGATCTTAAATAGTAACACTTTTACATTTCTTGATTTGAAAATGAATCATATATTTGATTAGTAATTGCACTTTTTCAAATTGCAAAACAAGGTACATGCATTTTCTATTTATTTATTCTGCTGCTGTTTCTAATTCCTTTTAATAATTTAGGAGTTTACATCAATGGAATTATACTTGTTGCAATTCATATAAATATAATTTGTTCTGTAGAGGCAAAAGTAATTTTATTCTATTGGATTAAATGATTAAATTCTATTTGATTGGAATTTTGCTAATACCTTTTAGTATTCTTTATAATATTTACACTGTATTTGATATATACTGATTTTCACTTACAAAGGGGTTTGTTTCAATTTTAACTTTTAATATTTATTACAATGTCATGAATTTGAATTCCTTAATGCATTCTATTATTATAGAAAGAAGCATTAAGAAATTCGATAACCGAACTACAATCTAATAAAAAAATTGTAGCTAATATTAGATGTTGCAATCATTTTAATTAATGAAGGAGTCCATCTAATTACTAACATGCGTAATCTTAATGCATTTTGATATTTTTGTAGAAAGTATTGATTAAAAATGTTTATTAGAAAGTAAGTTGATGTGTGCACTTTTTTCTTTGTTTTTGCTTATTGTAATAAACATAATCACATAAACTCTATCAGAAGTACTTTAAGGATTTTTGCTAGTTTAAATGAATAAGCAATTCTATCTTAATGGTTTGAATCATTAATATGTTAATAAATCCAATGTTTTTTTGGAGTATTTTATTTTTTAATTATTTTTATTTTTGCTTTTAAATGTTATGATTTCATTTTGTATTCAGTAGCTAGAAAGTAATTGCTGTTCATTTATTTTTAAAAATTAATAATTTTTATTTCAATTAATTTATTGCTCCACCAGTTCTTATTTAATTTTCTAACATTTTTAATTCAGCTGCAAATTCTGTGCTTGATTTTGACTTACTTAAACCCTGCATAGAGTTTTATCTCTATTTTAATGTCCTCTGTTTCTTGTTGCACAATTCCAATTGCATTTGATTACAATTTTAGGTGATGTTATATAAAGCTATTCTAAATTATGTATATTGCTTAATTTTTTGTCTTATTTAAAATTTAAAATCATATTTGTATGGTATCATGTGCTATATAAATAAGAACATAAATACTTTTCTATATTTTGCTATATAGTGTTATTATTTTCTAATATTGATTTATCTTTAACAAAGCTTTTAGGACTACTTTCTGTTGTTTAAGGATGCAAGATTTCAGATTCATATTATTTATACTGTTGAATAAGATAACAGTTACTATTTCTAAAATGTTTTCAGATTCTTAATTTGTACTTGTATTATTTATGACTAGCCGCCTTTGGCGACCAGCTGGTTCGCCATGAGTAATGCGTTCTAAAATTTTCAATTAAATCACATATTCATTAGCCTAGAAGTAATTCTGGGAATTGATTGGCCTGAAAGCAATATTTTCTTTAAGATGATGGACGGAAAATTCTAAAAGAACACCTTTTCCTAATAATATTCTTTAATTTTATAAATCAATCAGTTTTAACTATCGGTTATGCTTCCAAAATATTAAAAATGTTTTTTTCGATGATGTTGCCAAAATATGAAATATGTTTTTTTTTCAAAGAAAGCGAGAAAGGGAAAAAAGTATTGAATTAATGATACAGATATTGCAAACGATTACATAAATATGCCATTAAGTCCGGATTTCAATGCATATCCTGTCTAAATTCAATCAGGTTTACTGTAAATAAAGATAATTTATGGAATTAATGATACAGATATTGCAAAAGATCGTAGAATCATTTGCATTTATTTTTTAAAGAAAATATCACATTTTATATTTTTATTTTATCCTGCCATGTGCTGACAGTTGCATTTCTGTATATTTATTTTGCGATGATAATTTTTTTTAATTTGAACTTCCGGCATTCTTTTATTTTATCCAGTCACGTGATAAAAACAGTTAAAATATTTCTTTAAAAATTCGTTAAAAATAGAAGTTTACATTATAAATTAAAGAAACTGATACCGTTAGAAAGCTAATTTTTTTATCTTTAAATTGATGTAAAAATCATGTTTGTGCAATAATATTTTCGGAAGTTATAAAGGAAAAACGTCGAAATTTCGCTTAAACTTTAATTAATTCAAATTCTAATTAAAAATTTGAAAAAAGGGCTCCGAGGTGCACATTCCAAACCTCCAAGGTATGCATGTACCAAATTTGGTAGCTGTAGGTCCAACGGTCTGGCCTGTAGAGCGCCAACACACACACACACACACACACATTGAGCTTTATTATAAGTATAGATAATAAGGAATTTTTATTCAGTAATATGATAATTATATTTTCAGGTCTGCCTTCTTCAGTAGATTTCATTGTTGATGCACTGGAATCCCATGAGAACGTTAAGCAAGAAGAAAAGGCTTGGATAGCAAATGCTAGACACTGGGCCAATCAAGCTAAAGCTCCAGTTTTGTGTCTAGATCCTCCACCAAATTGTACTTCTACTGAGCACAATTTCATATTGTCACCAGCCCTGCCATTTTCATTTAGAACTGACAAATGTAGTATTCATATTTGTGATATTGGTATTCCAAAAGGTGTGTTTTCAAATGCCGGTTGCACATATTCATCCCCTTTTGGATCCAAGTTTGTAATTCCTCTCTATCCAAGAACTGAATCTACTTAACCATTTGATGTAAAAGCTGAGTAATTATTTTACTTAATTCTATTGTTGTAATTGAGCTTGTAAATGAAGTATTATTCTCAGATACAGTTGTCTTATACAGAATAGTTTAAAATATTTTTAAACAGTTTGCACCTGAAGACAATTAAGGAAAGAACTTCTGTGAAGCTTTGAGGTTTAAATACTAATTTTTATTATTTTCGTGTATAAAATAATTGATTTTGGAAGTCATAAAGATAAGCTGAGATGTGATGTAAGAAATTATATATATTTGAATGAGGATTTAGTTTACATTTTGATATAAACATAAAACTATCTAGCATATTTTATTTCTGAATTAAATATTTATAAATATTTTCAGAGAAATTTTTATATAATTCCTTGATTAATTTTTTTAATCAAATTTATTTATTTATAAATGAAAGCTGATATATTATACTATGTCAGTATCAAAAATAAAGAATCTTAGTTTTGTGCAAGCCACATTAATTGCATTTACGCACAAATTTTTTAAATATTTAATTAAAAAAAGCCGCTTTATACATTACACAGATATCTATACAGTATATATACATATGTATATTATGTTTTTAAATGTGGGTATTGTAATGTCTTTTCCTCCCTTGCTCTTGTATTTATATAAAGTAGTAATGGAAATGTGTAGAAGTAACACTTTTATTTGTCTTTATTTAGTATAGCTACATAGAATTGATTGAAATTTGTAAGAAGCATTAATCACTGCTCTGAATTGAATTTTAAAATGTTTATATATCCTGAAGTGAATAGTCACTATATGTAAATATTGTTACCTTGAAAAAAAATCAACTATATATAGTGTATTGAATTCTCTATTATTTACTAACCATTTTACCTTCACTTAGTAAATTTTTATTACAATGCAGGTATAATAAGCCAAGTTAATTATTAATCTATTTAAAATTAGTGTATTGAATGGATGAACATATTGTTAAAAATTATTTTGCATTGAAAACTTCTTTGTGGTTAGTGTAGTTTAAATTTTGTATGCTTTATTGTGCAAAAGTAATCTTAAGTTTGGAAAAATAATGAATCTTATACTGAGTCACTGTTATGATCTCTTGAATTGTTGTGCCTTATACAAATATATTCTTAATTTTTTTATGTGAATGTCTTCACAATGTTAATGTGTAAGTATGTAAATATTTTGTGTTACGAAAAAAGATGTGAATCAGCCAAACTTAATATATGTTGTGTTTTATGGATGTAGTATATTTCATTGTGTTCATATATTTAAAAGTACGTCTGAATCTCAGTGGAAATATTATGTGGAAACTTGTCAATTTTCTTATGCCATGTTGCAAAATTTGGAATCTTATGAATGAATAAATAAAACAATTTCCATGAATTCTATATTGCATAGATTATTTGCTTCTTTTTAATTAACTAGTTATAGAAATTATCAATTTCAGTTCCATCAGTTTAAAAAATATTGCATGCATTTTAACACATTTATTTTGCATTTATTGACCTTTAGTGATGGAGCATAGAAATATAAATCATTTCTGAATCCCCACACATTGACAATTTACTGTATGAAATTACTCTACAGAGTGTTTAAATTTGAAGGTGTTTTTCTAGTACTCAAATTGTATGCAATGGTGTTACAATTTCTGGGGTGCTCTCGTATACTCCTACATATTCATTTTTTTCTTCTGAAACTGTTATCTAATTAAATTCAACCTTCTTTAAATTCATTTTTTTAAAGAATAAAACATTCATGTTGTTACAGAAAAATTAAACTCATCTAAACACAAATGTATTCACTTGATTATATGGTATAATACAGTCATAAGGTCTCGGTAACAAATAATGTTTATTAATGTGAAGACGGTATATAAATGGTGAAACAAAGCCAAGGTGAACACTAGCAATAAACAGCAAAGTACAAGCAGCCCAATTTTAAGCAGCTTGAAGAGCTCAGAAGGAGAGAGCTCATTCAATTAATTACTTGAACTGAACTCGGATAACTGGCTCTTGCTCAGTCTTGCATTTTTTTGTTTTGTTTGTTTGGTGTTGTTCTCGAAACACAGCATAGAAAGTTCTCGAAAGGACACCTGAAATGACGTCCTAATGAACCTGTGGTCAAACCAGGGGGTCATAGATCCAGCATCCAATACAACTTTCTGTAAAGCTATACTTCCTACGATGGATTTAGTTGTGCTGGGAAGCAACATTACATATTCATAATATTTGAGGCTAGGTTTAACTTAACTTTTTTCCATAGCATACAGAATGTCTCTGGATTTATGAGTCAAACTTTAAAAGAGTAGATAAAACATGTATGTAGATGCATGTTTTTTACAGCAGTGTTTGGGACTGAAATGGAAACTATCGAGTAAAAAAAATGCAAATGAAATGGAAGCTATTTATATATTGCAATAAGTGCACTAATGTGCCACTACCAACTTCAAAACAGCCTGATAGCATCTAGCTAGTGATTGACTCATTCTTTTGAAGTTACCAAATGTTTCATGAATAGTTGTGGCAGCCACTGAAAGCTTCACAGTCAGGTCCTTATCAGCATGAGTTACGGACACTGTATTTTTTAGCCTTGCTCATACTTATTTATACTTGTTTTGGCTACACTTTTCATTTTCAATGCCCTATTATTATATAGATGTGAAATATGGGGTGAACCTATTGCTTTATGAAAAAAACAAAAAAGCTTTTTTACTTACCCTTAAAATTTGGCCCATGATTATAGGGGCACTCTGTATAATAAGTGGCATTACATTGTAACCATAACAATTTGTTTAATAATAAAGAATTTTTCTTAGATTGGGTTTTTTAGCTGCACAATAATAATTCTCATACAATATGCTACTTGTTAATTTTTACAGCCCTCAAGTTTACTTGACCAATTACATTAAGGCATAGGGCTTAAATGGTGATTTTCAGATTACGTCATATTTACTTGACAACTTTCAGATTACATCAAGCTAGATGCACTCTCAGGTGTACATGGGAATTATCATATTGCACCAAAAATAAATTCATTCACAAATTTACTTGGCAATTACACTGAGATCAGGAATGTCGAGTTGCTTAGTGCTAAATTGGCAGTGGTTTGTATTTTGGTGATTTGTTATGGGTGTTGTAAAAATAAAGAAGTACTAGCAAAACTTATTTCAAATAAAAAAAAACCTTGCAGGCAGTAATACCATATGAAGATTTTCGGCATGATGTCGAAAAATATGAAGAATCATTCATCTTATTTAGTGATGAATAAAGCTCCCTAGATTTCAAATTATCATTTTAATTGCATTGTCGAAAAGTTATTGGTACAAAGTTTTTTCGGAAATAGTATCAAAAACAATTGTAGTAGCAATGGTACTTACGATCAATTATCTCCTGAAGACAGTTACATGCTTCATGTAAAAGCAAGTAGAGTAATTTCTTATTTTTTCATTCATACTGTAACATCCCCAAAAAGATTATGGATTTATGCAAACTTGAAATTACCAGCAGTGATGAATAAGCTGCCCCAGCATTTATCGCCAACGGATCTCGAACAGATATGCTGGACTATTCCATGCTCAACATGATCACCTGTTACTCTACTTTCTTTGCTGGGAAAAATTCTATGATATTGTTACAGAAATCAAATTTTGTTAAAATTGACGAGTTAGTTCACTGTAGTGCGTTTAAGGTGATACGGTCAACAAGCCTCGATAATAAATAACAGTGTTTGATAATACAAAGACATTAATACATAGACGACAAAACACAGTCGATATATTCACAAGCAACACACAGCAGCATAAACAGCTTCCCACAATCAGTAGTAAACATTAATCACAATATCCAAAGCAGCAAGACAGGACTCGGCAGGAAGAGAGGATTCGCATAGCTTGTCTAAATTGTCTCCAAAAGCCTGCTGTAATGATTTGATCCTGACCGATCAAAATAAGTAGTTCAGATCATTCTTTTATTTACAGCCATATATATATACAGAAGAATCATTTGTTCTAATCTAGATTGAATATTTGCTGTTTACACAGTCGAAGGTTGGAGATCTATCATGAAAAAAAGTCGTGGAAACAGTTCTCCATCGATTCGGAGAATTAACACAACACGAAACTAACACAAGGGTGTTAATTTCTTATACAAGAAATTACTCTACTTGCTTTTACATGGAGCATGTAACCGTCTTCAGGTTGTTAATCAGCACGATACCAGGGTGAAGCGTCAAAATCCGAAATCCAAAAACAGTCTTTTTTCTCTTCAAAGCAAGACTCTCTCAGTACAAACTCCGCCTCTTCAATCTCCATTCGTCCACGTCAGTTCTCCATCGGCCAATCGGCATCCAAATGTTTAACACTCCTTTCCTTTGAAGGTGCGACAGGTTTCTTCCCCGCAATGAACTCCACGTGCGGTTTTCAGCTGAATCACTAATGGCCAAAGGCTGTGACGAGAAAGACTACCAAACCAGCATCTGGAGACATTCAAAAATGGAAGGCGTTAACAGGTGAGACAAAGCTGTCTGGAAATGCTGCTCCTTGTGAAGGGGACTGGAGAACATAACACTGCTATTCTCCGTTTCTTTGCTTTAGCTGTATTCAAATTGTCGACTCACTATTATATGACAGGCTACTTCATACACGATGCTGCTTTAATATTTGCCTCCAAGACTCATTATAGACTTCAGCTCTCAGTTCACTAATCGCTTGAGCTTTATTTGATCGTTACGTTTTGCTGGACTGATCCATCTAATTCGTTGATGATACAACACACACTCATTATAACACTGATTTCGGCTTGAACTGTCTGTCCTTTATAGCTTCTGGAATCGGTTATAGAAGATTCTCGAACAAACAAACATAATTCAACTCCTGTTGGTCCTATTGACAAAAATTACCGGAGATTCCATTATCATCAATTTTGTCGCCAAACCAAGCCCCAGTATTATTGATTTGGCGTCCACACAGAATCAAATAGAACTGTCTGTAAAATTATCTCTTACGATGGAACCCATTATGCTGGGAAGCAACATTACAGATTCATAAAAACATTGTTATAATAAAGCTCAATGTGTGTGTGTGTTGGCGCTCTACAGGCCAGACCGTTGGACCTACAGCTACCAAATTTGGTACATGTATACATTAGAGGTCGGGAATGTGCACCTCGGAGCCCTTTTTTCGAATTTTTAATTAGAATTTGAATTAATTAAAATTTAAGCGAAATTTCGACGTTTTTTCGCTATAACTTCCGAAAATAGTACTGCACAAACATGATTTTTATATCAATTGAAAGATAAAAAAAATTAGCTTTCTAACAGTATCAGTGTTTTTAGTTTATAACGTAAGCTTCTATTTTTAACGAATTTTTAAAGAAATATTTTAATCATGTTTCTAGCACGTGACTGGATAAAATAAAAGTATGCCGGAAGTTTGAATTAAAAAAAACTATCATCGCAAATAAAACAAAAGAGATGCAACTTTTAGCACGTAACTGGATAAAATAAAATAAATATAAAATGTGATATTTTCTTTTAAAAATGCAAAGCAAAGGATTCTATGATCGTTTGCATTATTTAAATCATTAATTGAATAAATTATCTTTATTTATACAGGTTATGCATTCAAATTCCTTTCTAATGGCCAATTTGTAAAATATTATTAATAGGCATATATATTGTTTAATACTATTAATTTGATCTAAATGAAGTAAATAATTACATTTTATGTAGTTTGAGTCAAACAATGCATTTATGAATAATGAGTTTTAGATTTCTTCACACTTTGCTCTGTGAGCCATATTTTACAAAATATTTTTATTAATATTTTAAATAAAAGTTGCTACATCAATCAGTCTTCTAAATCAATCATTAAAAATGACTGATTTATAAAATTAAAGAATATTATTAGGAAAACGCGTTCTTTTAGAACTTTCAGTCCATCATCTTAAAGAAAATATTCATTTCAGGCCAATCAATGCCCGAAGTTTCTTCAAAGCTAATGACTATGTGATTTAATTGAAAATTTTAGAACCCATTACTCATGGCGAACCAGCTGGTCGCCAAAGGTGACTAGTTATATATATATATATATGCTGGAGATCAAAGAGAGATTTCTATCTACTACCCTCTCTCGTATTTAGGGTTAAACGGAGTGATCACCTCAGAAAATTACAGTTTCCTCCGATTCTAACATCATACGAATATCTGGCTTTTTATTGACCGTCTATGAGAAATGGTCTTGCTGTCCAGTGGACATGCTCTTGGAGAATGGAGGAAGATAGAAGGTTAAGTTGTACTTTCCAAAGGTTGTGCAGCTCTGTAAGTGTGAGAAAGAATTACTCAATCTCATGTGTGCATTTCTGCTTTTATTGCCGTGACAGAAAATCTAAAGTTATGGAATTAACTCGTATCTTTGAACTTTTATGAAAGTATTGCCTACATGTCGCTATATTGTAGATCATTTTCGTCGTTAAAGCGGGCGTTATTAACTCAGCTTCTATCAGAGCAACTGGTAGCAACTAATTGTGCAGGGAAGCTGTGTTATAGATTCGTATAGGCTTACGTGCACAATAGATCTTTACTGGAATTGAAATTCCTGTATGGAACGCTTCGATCTCAAAGCCGAGATCTAATAGATTTCCTTGGTGCTTCCTGGTTAGGTTTTATGGCTAAACTTGACATGCAAATCGCTAATCAGCGCTAAATCAGCCCGCTGACAGTTATCTGTCAGCGGGCTTGAACACAGCTATGCCCGAATCCGGACGCCCAGATGACATCGAAGACACGCCACCCATATGCCAGGACACCGGCATGATTTTTTTTCTCATGCATATCGAAACATATTACAGAGAACAATTTACCTTTTGGTCAACAATTAAAAGTTATGTTAAAAGTTAATGATTTTAGAACTAATAACATTGTGATTTCCAAGTGAAAAATTACAACAGCAGACGATAGATAATTCAAATGCTGTACAGGAAAGCCGATTCCAAAATAAATCTGTATTAGCAGACAATAAATAATGGAAAAACTATTCTGTGAAAACTGACTCCAAAATAAAAATACATTAGCAGACGATAGATATTTCAAAAGCTGTACTGTGAAAGCCGACTCCAAAATAAAAAAGGGATAAATCGCCAATTTGTTGCTTACACATTTCGACAATTTGACATTCGACTTCAACAATTTGTTGCCTTGAAATTGTTTCAAAATCCTCAAACAAAACAGCATTATATCCTCACATGATGATAATCAGTCAAGTGCTTGAACACAGTATGATACGCTTTAAATGTAATAATTGTTAGTAAAATTTTAAAATAAATAGCCTAATTAGCATATAGTATATTCGATGGTTAAAGAAAAAGAGTGAAATTATTATTATTATTATTATTATTTGTTGTTATTACTTTTCCTGCTAAATATATTGGGCAGCAGTAAAGTCCTCTAAGGATCAGTCTTTAAAAAATTATACACTTATTAAGCGTGCCAATCAATAATTCTTAATTCTTTACTGGAACCAAGATTTTTTTTTAAATCTCGACTTCTATGTCTGTTTATTTCTAGGACAGTATATGCAAAAACGTCGGAGATATGCAACCAATTTCAAATTTGAGCGAAATTATGTTTGTGTGGTAAGCATGTTTTATCTTAAACAAAATAAGAAGCATATGTGGCAGATACTATCTTTCTTGCTCAATCAAAAGAAAAACACGAATGCAAAACGATGTGCCTTTAAAGGTGAGTTTACAATCGGTCAGTTGTAAGATGGATAGGACAAGAAAGACAACGCATGTGCAGAAAAGGACTGATTTATGTTTGTCACAATTTCATGAAATAAATTCAGGCATTCCCTTCTTGCCTATAAATTGCCATTTTAATATATAATTGTAATTTAAATTGCTTGCTAATACTACCACGCATCAGAAGAAGAAAAAATAATTGACACATTCTACAAACGCATGCGCAGAAAAACCATTTACAATACAGCCCGGTATGCTGTTGTTCAGTTGGGACATGTTCTTGCCATGGATCGAACAGCGTTTTTAAGTCTTTCTAAGCATGAGTTGCATACTCGCCGAGTGTAAAACCAACTTAGTGCCTGAACACAAGACGTGGATGTGCATTGGTTAAGATTTTATTTCCATAGGATGGAATCAGAAGGTTATGAGATACCTTGAACTTCTAAAATCTTATACTATAATACGAGGAATGGTTGCCAAGTCGAAAATCGCCCCAGAATTAATAAACTCCGGTAAACTTGGGGGTCTGGGGTTTTTGGCCACGAGGAATCGATTGGCGCCGGTTTTGAAGCGCTACCATCAAGCAGTTCGGAGTTACAGATAGGATATTTTCAAACTTTATTAGTTCGCCATTTTGGCTAATAGGTTTTAAGCGGTAACGTGCTGCCATCTAGAGCCAATATGGCGAACTAATAAAGTTTCCAGAAGATGATCCGGAACTCAAGGAACTGATCTCGAAATGGATGATCCATAACCCGTGTGGTGATATGAACCCAAACGCTTCGTGCATGGTCAGCAAACATGGAAGAGACCAGTGCAGATGGGGATTTCCAATGGAACATCAAGATATGACATCGCTGGTGGACGATGAAAAGCCGAGGTTTAACCGGTTATCTTTTCACCAATGGTTTCACAAATTTTCTTATGGCATGTATTGTTTTGATAAATCACAATTGAAAATATAAATCTTCGAGTTAGCTTCGATACCTGTTTTCTCCGAGCGGAGCTCGGTCACCCGCTGGTTAAGTTAAATATTGATTATTGATCAAAAAGTGTCCAATTTTGTTTAGCTACAAAAGGAAAAGTAATTTTGTTGAAAGACAATCTTCATTCTACCAAGCGATAGAAGCCAAGATAAAGTTGGCTAGGAACCCATTACACCATCCATCATATTCTTTCGACCTCTTCGAACTACTGCTTGTCTCCATCGATGTTTTACATATATTCCGAGCAACGCTTCAGCAATTGCAATCTCTAATGTTGTATTATTTTGAATATATATATAAACGTGGATTTCTGAAGGATAAATTTTTACTTTCTCTTATCTATATCTATATCTATACTTATAATAAAGCTCAATGTGTGTGCGTGTGTGTGTGTGTGTGTTGGCGCTCTACAAGCCAGACCGTTGGACCTACAGCTACCAAATTTGGTACATGTATACCTTGGAGGTTCGGAATATGCACCTCGGAGCCCTTTTTTCGAATTTTTAATTAGAATTTGAATTAATTAAAATTTAAGCGAAATTTCGACGATTTTCCGCTATAACTTCCGAAAATATGATCGCACAAACATGATTTTAACATCAATTTAAAGATAAAAAAATTAGCTTTTTGATGGTATCAGAGTTTTAATGTATAACTTAAGCCTCGATTTTTAACGAATTTTTAAAGAAATATTTTAACCATGTTTTTTGAGCACGTGACTGGATAAAATAAAACAATGACGGAAGTTCAAATAATAAAAAAAAAACTATCATCGTAAATCAAGTCAAAAGAAATGATACTTCTAGCACGTGACTGGATAAAATAAAATGTGATATTTTCTAAAAAAATAAATGCAAGACAAAGGTTTATATAATCGTTTGCAATATCTATATCATTTATTCAACAAATTTTTATTTATGGTAAACCTGATTGAATTTAGACAGGATATGCACTGGAATTCCTACTTAAGGGCATATTTTTATAAACGTTTGCAATATCTGTATCATTAATTCAATATTTTTTTTCCATTATAAAATGTGATAGTTTCTAAAAAAATAAATGCAAAGCAAGGTTTCTATAATCGTTTGCAACATCTATATCATTTATTCAATATTTTTTTTTTTTTCCTTTTTCGCTTTCTTTAAAAAAACACATTTAATATTGAAGCATCACGGAAAAAAACACTTTTAATTTCAGGCCAATCAATGCCCGGAATTGCTTCAAGGCTAATGTATATCTGATTTAATTAAAAATTATAGAACGCATTATTCATGGCGAACCAGCTGGTCGCCAAAGGCGGCTAGTATATAATATATATTAAGTTTAGCATTCTTCAAAGGATTCGAACTATAGTTTTTACGAATCTCGACATTTTAGATCTCCTTGAGTTCGAAAGTCACATTTTTTGAAAAATATCCGTTTGTCTATCTGTGACAAGGATAATTCCAAATGCTTTTAACTAGACGGATGAAATTTGGTATACGGACTTTACCCCACGTTTGTCTATTTTTCAAAATTTGCACAAAATCCGTTAAGAGGGAGTCCGGCTATTTCAATATAAGTTGCCACGATAATTATAAAACAAAGAGAGCTATTTTGATAAAATTCGATACGTATATTTAACATTTTTAGAACAGATATCCATCAAAGTTTTAGAGAAACCGAATAAAGAGTTGACTGAGTTTCTATTGGTAATTTTAGATACATGTAAACGCAATAATGTAAAAATACAATGACTTAAATATATGAAATTTGGTATGGTATTTTTTAATTATATGTGCAGTTTTGTGACAATCCTTTGTTCCAATCGGTTGACAAAGATATGTCTAAACAAAAATCGAATCTTTGGGTACTATTAAAGTATGTTAGGAATTAATCTCCATCAGGGATAACCCGGAAGTTTCAGTCCAAATTCTAAATTTACGCCAATAATTAATATTTCGTAACTATTGTCATGTAAATGGTTCTATGGCATGACAAGTTTATTAGAGACCCTTGTGAGAAAGTTTTTGATAAACCACTGCCGATGTATCATCACCCCCCCCCCCCACCGTTCAGTTATTAGTTACGTTCCAATCATGTTCTCTAAAAAACAGAATATTGATGTTACTTGCAATCTACATAGTTAAAAAATCTAGTATAAGTACAAAGTTAACTCATGCAATATTTATTTTACAAAAATTATAACATTTCCTCAGAATCTATATTAGACATCAGATAATAAAATAGTATTTCATGTTTGGAATCATCTACAGATAAACATTATGTAGGGAATGAATCATATAGCGTATACACACTCTAAAATGGCGCAGAAAAATTAAAAAATTCCCCATACGCACACAAAAAAATTGAATAAAATCACTAATGCTTTATTGTTATTGGATGAGAGACAAACGTATTCGTATTCAGGTATTTTCATATAGCAACATCACACAAAATTTTGAGGTACCAATAGGTTATCATCCTATGGCAATAATGTAATTACCACAAAAATTTAGGAAATGGCCTATATGAGATTGGGTTAGTTATGCATTCACATATATGTTTTTTGTGCGGTAAATCTCGTTTTCTCATTAAATACACCTATATTGACACCGTTAAGCCTTATCTAAATATAAAATTTAATCCAAAATTTTAGAGCAGTTTCCAATGTACATGATATGTGTACAGGGTGTTGCCGAATTCGACCAAATCAGAGGGGTGATAATAGGCATCAAGAAGATAAAGAATCCCCATACAGCATGAGGTCCCGAACGTTGTTTCGTGAAAAGTAGGTGAAAGTAGGTGAACATCACAAAAATATTTTGAGTCCGGACACTGTTGGAATCTGTAAAAAATTAATAAAAAAAATAACAAATGCTCTTTCAATTGTGAATGCTTTAAAAGGAAAATGCCTTCTTAAAAGCTTTTTTTCAAGCAAGTAACTTGCGGTTGGTTGGTTGTTAGGTTTTTTTTGGGTACAAGAGCTATTATTGGCCATACTGCGCCAAGCATAAGGTAGGTAACTTGCGGATTTGATGATCTAGGGCAGTGATGGGGAAACTACGGCCCGCGGGCCAAGTCCGGCCCGCGGAAAGGTTAAATCCGGCCCGTTTAAGAGTGCCGTCGTGAGAATGTTTAAACGCATTCTTACTTCGTAATGTGACGACCCGCATAAAAACTACCTGCGGCGATATTCAAAACACAATAGTATTCTGGACAAATCCATCCGACCCCAACAGCTCACTCCTCTTCGCTCGAAACTTCCAGACACTCTCGCATTTTCGATTCATTGTTCTGTTTTTCCGAAAGAACCGCAAAACTCCAATTCCCGAACAATCCTTGCAGGTAGGTATAAGTATAAGCGAGGCCGCCCGAAGATCAGTTAGTTAGCGATTTAGTCATTCATCTGCAACGACCCGCTGTGACTCGAGTAATTGTTTACGTAATCCCCGAAACTCCCACTGCCTCAACAAACACCCGCGCAAGAGCATTAACTAGTAGTAAGCTTTCGTCAATTGCGTTTTTGTGTGTTATTCTCCGTAGTAGGTAACGTCTAAAATGGATGTTAAAAAAAGAAAAGTGGATTCAGAATATCGAGTTTTTAAAGAACAATGGACGTGAAATATTTCTTTATTTAAAGAAAAACCTGTGTGCTTACTTTGCAATACAACTGTTGCAGTTTTAAAAGAATATAACATTCAACGAAATTTCAAGAGCAAACATGAAAACCACTCCTACTCATCGTTAAGTGAAGAGGTGAAAAAAATTAAATCGAAAGGTTTAATAAAAATTTTACCAAGTGAACAACAATTACTTCAGAGAGCTAATCATTCTCAAAGATGCGCTACGAAAGCCAGTTATGTGTTGGCTTATAATATTGTTAAATCTAATAAAGCATTTTCAGATGGAGAATTTATAAAGCAGTGCATGATAGATGTGTGCATGATGATTACGAAGAAGTTGATGAAAAATTTCAACTTGAGTTAATAGAACTAAACTGTAATACTCTCCTGAAACAAACTTTTCATACAGTACCATTACTAGAATTTTATAAAAATTTAAGTCCAGATAATTTCCCAAATCTAATTACTCATGCAATGAAGATAATGACAATGTTCGGCTCATATTATAAATTCGAACAAATCTTTTCAACAATGAAGCTTAGGAAAACTTCTTTAAGAAACAGAATTGCAGATGTGCACCTTTCATCAGTTTTAAGAATTTCTGCTTCGCAAATGGAACCGGACTATGATAAATTTTGATAAAACAGTCTCACTTTCATTTTTCTCATGCACCATCAACCAGTAATGACATCAGAAAATAAAGTGATAATACTTCACATCAAGAACTACACTAAATTCATTTAATATTTTGTGCTTATAATTTTCTTACCTTTTGCTTTTTTACTATTAAAATAATAAGTGTATGTAATAATATATGTTTATAGAACACATAAATTTTTTAACGATTAAGCATTATTCTTTGGCCCGCTATGATCGTCTAGTTGTTACAAATGGCCCGTCTTAAAAAAAGTTTCCCCACCACTGATCTAGGGGATCGTAAATTACTGAAAATTAAAATGTACCTTAAAACCCATATTTGCAAAAATATTAAAACTTGAAGAAAAAAAAAGCTTGAATATATAAGGAATTTTATATTCTATAATTTCATATAAGTGTGAGAGCTGGAAAGTTTTAAAAATATCAAAAAAAAAAAAAAAAAAAAAAAAAAAAAACTAACCAAAATTTGAACCAGTAAAAATCTCTGCAACATCAATACCGATGTTCGCAGAGAACGTTGTCAAATTCGAAAGACAAATTCAGAGCAATAGGCATTAAGTAAATGAAAACATAGGGTCTCAAGTAACGTTTTTCAATGAAAATCGCAATCCGGGTGGAGTTCCCACCCTGGATGCTTGATGCCATATAGGAAGATGCACATTTTTTTGCGATAGTTTTATTCTGAGATGAATAAAACTCCATATAAAACTAAACTTTTATTCTGAGATGCATTACGAAAGAGGGTTCAATACGCACAATGCAAATATTTTGTCATTCAAAAAACACCACATCACTACCTCGTCCAACATACAGCACAAGTTCACTATTAACATTTGCGCAAAGTCATTTATTTGAAATGTATCTTCTATCCGAACGCTTCAACGGCGTAAGGTACTTTGTTTTCTTCCAACATGATCATTCGGATTTACTGCAGGGAATTCCAATTGTACGCCAGAATATTTGTTTAATGCATGATGGATCAACAGCATATTTTAGTTGTATTCGTGAAATCTGATTTGTGTTTTCAAATAGTTTAATGACCATCAATGTTCATTAATGAATACTTGCTCGGTGTTTTTATTTTTTCGAGAGGACGAAAAAATTTACATATGAGAAGGCTTTTCTAGATTACCTTGCTCCTAATACTCGCATTCATAGGGCTCTTCTCTTCGCCAGCCTCAGTTTTTTCGGCATCTGTTTTTACGATTTTAACAGAATAAATGTTATCTGAGACCCTATATTTTCTGGTAATTTTTCATCTATTGCGCACCAATAATTCATTTTCTTAATTAATCTTTCGAGGTTGACAACGCTCTCTGTGAACATCTGTATTGTTGTTGTTGCAGCGATATTTTCTGTTTACCGTTTTAGTTTATCTTGAATATCTTTTAAACTCCCCAGTTCTCACCCTACAAACTTGTATGAAATTATAGAATATAAAATTCCTTATATTATAACTTATATGAAATTATAGAATATAAAATTCCTTATAATTTAACTTATATGAAATTATA
>JAPMOQ010022051.1:389439-452508 GCA_026543055.1 Argiope trifasciata
ATATATGCAAGTCACATTTCATTAAACTGGCTTATTGTCATAAGTTATTTTGATCGTCCGTCACAGACTGTCAGTAATTTACTGTTTTCAGGAAGACCGAATAAAATGTGAACATGCATCAAAATATCGAGGATCACAATTTGTTGAGCAATGCAAAACTTTCTCTCTATAATATATTTCAAAGTATGTACTATACTGAAAATATAATTTTAAATTCTTTTGAATGATGCTTATGGATGAATATTTGGATGTGAAGTTAATATTGATTGCATTTTAAAATAAGATTTTTATTTACAAAAAAAAAGCATTTTTATTTTACAAAAAAAAAAAAAAAAAAAAAGATCAAAAGCATTTTTGAGTTTTGTTTAGGACAGATTTACTCAATTTCTAACAACATTCTTTCTCATGGGAATCCTTTATTCCTTGCCTTCGGCCAACAGTGGTTGGTTCGACAGAGACTCTCAAAGGTTGACGTAATCGATCGATTCGATGTGTAAGTAACGTCATCCTCCTAATTGGTTGAGGCTATTTATTTGAGCCTGTCTGTAGTAAGAGAACTCCGTCTTAGTGCCTTTAATTGCGTAAATATGCATTATCGTACACTAGTAAATCTTCTTTTTTTAAATATAAGAAATAAATCATTATTGTGAACCTTTGTTTGTTATTTTTCAGACTGCCAATAAACGTCTCAAAAAAGGTATTTTCCAATGCCTTCGTTTGTTTTCTCAAATATAAACATTTTATTATTGATACTGTGGCTTGCTACTAGGATATTAAAAATGTTTTAAACAATTCTGAAAGTATAATAATATAACATTTCCCTTATTTAAAAATATATAAAATCTTTTGTGAAATTTGAAACTTTTCTCTCACATTACACAATTTGTAACACGATAATGTTTTTTGATTTATATATTTTCTTTTATAAAAATTATGCATGTTAAGCAAAGTTGGATGTTTGACAAAGCGGATTATTGAATTTGAAGCTGCTTGATTTTTCAGGTTTTTACTTCTTTAATTATTCCTTCAGAGTACAATATTGCATAAAAAATCAAATTATTTTATTTGCCTTTTTAGCATCCAGTTGAAATCACAAAAGTACATATCGGATGTCTAAAATAAAGAAAAATGTCCACTACCATTTCTAGAGTAATATTTAAAATCAATTGACTTAGTAAGGTTCCATAGGTCATTTATAAACTTTAGGATTTAATCAACAGAACTGTATGATTAGCAAATATTACAACGAAATATTTGTAGCATTCAGAATGAAATTTTTTTTGAAGTATTAAAGTAATTTTTAAAAAAAAATTAATGTTCCATGCTATACACATTTTGTATAATTTTGTTCATGGAACTTGTTCTGGGTTATTGTCAATTTGTATTCCATTAAATTTTTCTTACATACTGTTGTATCTTGGGTATTCTTTTATTTTATTTATTTCTTTGATAAAGAACTTTCCCTCGGAGAGTACCTCTAAATGAGGATGAGATGCTATAGACATTGTGGTTGTATATCACCACTCTAGAGGGTACACGAAAAGATGGGGATTTGGCTCCTCCCATCGATGACGGGATGTATTTCCTTAGAGAAGGGTTGTACCGTGGCTAGTGATGACCCTTAGAACTCAACCAAGTTCCCACCAGTGTTGCTGTTCGGCGGTTCGATCATTTAGTACTTATTATCCGTATGCCTTCAGGAGTGTCGGAGATTCAGTGATATGACTTTGATAAAGAACTTCCTGTAGTGGTCACCTTTTGAATTTATTATCTTATGTTCTATTATAAAGATGACTAATTCCTTCATATCTGATCTATTATTTGGAATCTATACGCAACCTTTCTTTGAATAATTCTTTGTGGGAGTCTTTAAGACGCACTGTACGTTGAATAATACTTTTTAGGATTTTGAATTCTATTTCACATTCCATCGAATGTATATGAAATCTGAGTATATTTTGCTCTTTAATTTTAAATGCAGATGATTCTAAACCGAGAAAGTTATTTTATGATCCTTCTGTGTTTACAACTTAGGTGTTCTTAATTCAAAAACTACAAAAATATTTTGTACTCCCTTGTAAACAAATAATATTAAGAAAAGGTATTGGAATCGTCAAAAATTCAAATTCAAGATTTTGTGGAGTCTTCACTTTTCCGATCTCTCTACGTATAATAAACAATTTTTGGAATTATGTCTGTGTATCTGTGAACTCGATAACTCAATAACCTTTTGAGTTAAATGGGTGAATTTATAATATAGTTTTTACACTGAATTCATGGATTTCTATCAAATTTTGTCAGAAATCTTGAATTCTAAAAGATTTTGTCTATCTGGTTATTTGAACACAAATGAACTCGGTAATTGGTTAGCTAAAGTATATGAGTTTAGCATCAAAAATGATGATTTTTATTCAGTATGAATCAGATGTGTCAAAAGAGTTCACTGTCCATCGGTTTGTACTTCTACTGGCAAGTAAACATGAAAGTTAAGAAAGGAAATGATTTAAATACATGAAATTTATTGTCATTTGTGACTACAATCATAGCTTCATACCAACGTTAGTTTAGTCGGTTAAAACAACTTATCCAGATCACAAATTCAATTTGATTTACTATTAAATGCTTATCAGGGAATAATCGCCGAAAAATCACCTAGGATCGCCCGATAGATTCAGTAAAAATGCTAGCATGACGCCAAATACCAATACTTTGGAACTTTTGTTCACCAATTCATTTGTAGAATTTAGAACTACCAGATTTTTCATGTATTTGCTTCTTGAATAATATCTTTAAAGCGTATTATTGCATAAAAATTAAATTATTTTATTTGTATTTTAGCAAATATTGACAACTTTAAGACATCCTATACATGAATAATTCTTTGTTGGATTTCGAACTTCTAGTAAATCCTTTGTATAATGTAGTATTATGATTGCTTTCACATTTGTAGGAGAAATAAGCAAACAAAAAATATTGTGTTTATGTTCTCCTTGATTATTTCATCAAATCCGCTAAATGGAATCCTTTTGGGTTTAGAAATCTATTCTACAATGAAACCTGTTTTTCCTGATCTTATGCAGGTTTATTTTGTTTAGGTATATTAACCCGTTTTATCGTATGCTAAATCTATTTTGATACTGACAGCGCAATTTTGAAACTCAATCAGATGATGAAGTTGACACTTGAGATGGTACCCCTTCTCTTCCGAATCACAAAAAGAAGAGGACGTTTGACCCAGATTGATGTAATTTGCATCAGACCCACTTACACGACGATTCTTTGGTGGAATCGGGTCTCGAACCTGAAACCGTCCAATTCGGAAGCCGAGATCTTATCATCAGGCCACAGTGATATGATTTATGTTGGAGATAAATGGTTATTTTTTTGAACAGTCGATTTCTCAACTGACCAATTTCGGTGTTAAATATGATACAATGTACAAAAAAAATATTTTATAAAACTTTTTTCCTTTTTTTAGCTTTTGGAGTTCAGGAAGGCAGTCATAACTGATGAAATGATTTTCTCAGAGTCGATGAAACTTAAGATGTGAGAATTAATCAAAATATTGAGATAGAATTTAAATTGAATTTTACTCATTTTTTATCATACAATAAATATTTTATTATTTTATAATTTTTGTATATTTTTTAAAATAATATAATTAATTTCTTAATCATAATACTTATAATAATTTACTTCATAATATAATAATTATAATTAACGTTGACTTTACATAATAATTACATGACGCAATTTTAGAGCAAAAATGTTCGGATAAATAATATTCTTAAAAGCTTTTGTTTCTAATGAAATTCCAAAGCATCTAATAGACAGAGTATATAACTTGAGGATAATTTTAAACATGATACTCATAAAGGAAAAGTTGATTTGAATACAATGGTTACAGTTAGCAAAATATTTTTTTCTTCATGGAAAATCCCTACGGAGGTTAGACCTTTAAAAAGTGCTAATCTCTAGATTCATTTAAAACTTTCATTCTTCTGGAAAAATCAACGGAATGAATGATTGGATTTCTTATTTAACATAACTAGGAAACAAAGAGCTCTAGATAGATAAAGTTCGATACACAATTAATATCTATAGTCTAGATACCTTTAAAATTTTAAGCCAAACTAACAAAAGGGATTGACTATTTTTCGGTCTGTGCTTCAGAAACTCAGACTCGTGACTTAAATATATCAACTTTGATAAAGGATTTTGTGACTGCTACTGTAATTTTGTGTCAAATTTCGGCTTCAATCGGCTGGGAAAGAGAAGTCTGAAACCCCCATTCCAATTCTGTTTAAAAAATTTATTTCGGTCTATCGAGAAAAAGAAATTTAAAATACAGATTCGGTTTTCAGGCACTATTAACCGCATGCCAGGGATTAATCATCAAAGATCACACTATAGATTCAATACAAAAGGGTATATATATGCCAAAAGTTATATTCAGTAACAATTGTACGTGAAAGCTTTGTAAAGTGTTCTCCGGAATAACACCTTTTTCAGAAAGAATACTACATTGTATTAGAATTTTATGTTAGAAAGTGTATTAGACTTTTATTCCACCGAAAATTGCTAGTAAATTTATCTTAAATAAAAGTACCTGGAAAAATTTGAATCTTAAACCAGTGAGAGTGATTTCTCCATAACTTTCTCTCATAATCTTTAAGAAACGTCATGCCAGATAATCCATTATATGGCATTGATGTAACATTAACTTTTATGGCAATTAAGCAACAATTAACATTATGGCAACCTTAACTTTTGACTTGAATTTACATTTTTACTGCATCAGTCATGAGAGCTAATTGGCGATAAATTCATGGTAAAAAAAAGCACAAAATTTGGATTTTTGATTTGAATTTTAGAAACTTTTTTGTCAAGATTTCAAGACAAGATTCCAATTTCAAGACAAATTTGGAACAAAACTGCGTTTACAATCACAAAATTTCGAATGAAATTTTATATATTCAAGCCATTGTGTTTTTGAACTATCTCGTTGCATGATTCTGAAAGTACAGACCGATAGATAATCAAATTTTTGTTGGACTTAACTCAAAATTTGACAGATGTCTACACTATAGGTATTAAACTTTTAGCCCCAAATTTTGTCTCTCTATTTCTCTTCAGTTTTTTATTATTGAGTAATACAGTGAAACCTCGTTGCAACAGTATTTTAGGGACCAAATAAATATATTGTTGTAGAGAGGCATATTGTTATATCGAGGGCCCACATATTTTGAGCATTTAATAAGAGTTTTGTTATTATTATTATTATTAGTTTAAGGTGCATAACATACTACTTTTAAGTCTATATTTAGAAGAAATTAATTTGTAAAATACTAATAATAGGGGTTTAAATACTAAAAAATTAAATAAGTAAGATAAATTCAGAAAATAAGCACAGAAATATTCACATACCTGAAAACACTTTTTATTGAAAATAATCCAGTATTTTTGCTTGTTTGTTCATTTTTTTAACTGTTAAGTTCACCAATACTGTATGCATTGAATCTAATGCACGAAAATGTTCTTCATTTGTCGACGGAAGGCTTGAAAAAAATGTCCGCAGGGAATTCACAAATTGAAGAGCTTCCTGGGATGACAATAAGGACTGCGATGGGCCTGTATTATCATCATCGTCAATATCATCATCATCTTCATAATAAGTTGTCGATTATGAAACTTGCTTGACCGGTTTTCGAGGGTAGAAACGGAAAAGTGCTGGGGACATTTCACCGTGTGATAAGGCCTTTAGGGAACAATATCGCGTGAAAGAAAGAAAAGTTTAAACCAAATGTTTCGCGTAGAACTCAAATTCGTTAAAGACTATAAAACAACCTTTGAACTCACTTTTCAGACGTCACTTAACAACACCCCGCCTCCATTTTCCCCTGTTCCTCTAACAAAGGGCACTTGTTCTTTGACAAGGTGACCAGACAGGTCCAGATGTCCTTAAACCTTATCAGAATTCCAAAGCTTACTGGGAAATGAGACTAGGCATACATTTACACTTCACCCCCCCCCTCACCCTCTCCAATTCCCAAAAGGGTGGTCTTCATCTGTTTTGAAATCTGAACAATAGCTATTTATTCAGGGATAAGTTGAATATCCACAATGAGTCTTAATAGACGGAAAAAATAACAAAAAAAAAAACCGAAAAAAAAAAGCATTTGAAAATCAAAATATTATTATAAAGGGAGAAAATAATACTGAAATTTAGATTGAAAAAATCGCTTTACAGAGGTTTATTGTTCTAGAGAATATCGCAATATTGAGGGGAGATTAACATTAGTTTATATGCAAAATCACCGGGACCACAAAACATTATTGTAGTAGAGGGAGTTATTGTTGTATCGGGTATCGTTGTAGCGAGAGTTTACTGTATTCGAACAAGCGAGGCAGCCAAACTCCTGACTAAATTTTTCACACTTGCAATTTTGGTATAAAGACAGAATACCAAATTTCAATCGGTTAGCTCCAAGTATTTTTAAGTTATCTTTGTCACAGGCTAACAGA
This sequence comes from Argiope trifasciata, assembly GCA_026543055.1. Taxonomy (NCBI): domain Eukaryota; kingdom Metazoa; phylum Arthropoda; class Arachnida; order Araneae; family Araneidae; genus Argiope; species Argiope trifasciata. The sequence continues at coordinate 395,965 of JAPMOQ010022051.1, forward strand.
AAAAACATTTTCCAAAAATGTATTTTTTTTTAACTCAGAAAGATGTTAAATGTTAAGATTCATCAAAATGCCGAGTTCATATTTTTTGAACTTTTGGCGATTACTCTTTCTTTTTTATACTACGTATACGAGGAAGTAAAAAGCTATTTTTGAATTTTAGCCTCGTAAAATAATGTCCAGTTCGCGCATTACAAAAATGCATAATGCAAATATACTTCGAAAACTGATATCTCGTGAAAAGGCATTATCAACAAACAAATTTTTTAGCATAAATTATCTAATTTCTGTTTTTTTGGGGGGGAGACGTCATATTCTTGAATTTTTTTAATATTTCGTTACGCATTTAAAAGAATCTTTTCACTATACTGTTACGAAATATCACAAAATTAATTATAAATTTATTGAAATACTTCTTTTTTATTTTTAATGATTTTTTATACGGTATAATATCATGTACTTTCAAGTTTGAATGGCCCATATTTTATAATAATAAACATTGCTTTGGATTTTCAAATCACAAGACAATTCAATATTTGTTTTAAATTTTTTATTTTTAAATAAATTTAAAAAATAAGTTAAATGAAATTATTGAAATTGTACTTACATATTATGCAAATTTTACAGATATTTTATTTAGAATTTTTGTTTTTAAACATATTGATTTATGATAGTATCTCATTTTAGTATATTTTAAGTTTGGTATTGAAAATAAAATACTAAAAATAGTATTTTTTACATTGATTTATGGCTAAAAAGGTAATTCTATTAATATGACAGTATTTTTATAAATATTAAAGTTTCATTAAATGTAATATTTACCTAAAAAAGAAACCATTTTATCGACAACATAAATTTCAACCATTTTCCCTCTCGACTGAGTCCGAATTCCTTTAACGTTATTTACAAAGTATGCTTGCTTTCTGGCAACACATTGCTCCTCAAGGAATAAACAGTTTTACAGTTTTCGTCGCGGGAAAAATTTATCGCTACTCTTGCTGGTTATTGGTTCTGTCACTTCTCTAACATCAGAAATCACCATCTAATGAAGGATATAGTTTATTTGCAGAGTTCATATTATAATCTCATAAAAATAATTCTCTTCTATAAAGCGAAATATTTTAAATTTTGTTGTTGATCTAGAATCGTGATATATAGTGGAACATTCAAATTTCATATAGACATTCGTTGATTTTTCCAATTCTCTTGCATATATACATATTGGCTTTAAAAATTTGGATCAAATTTTATATAGATATTTTTTGCTTTTTATCTATATAGGTGCCTTTCCTGAGAAAAAATAATAATTTTACACACACACAAAAAAAGAAAAAACAAGACAAACCATTTTTTTTTTGTAACTAATTGTTGACATATAACTAGATATGGCCTGCATAAGCGTATTAGAGAAGAAATAGTTATTAGGGTTTCGGACTCATATGCATTTTTCTTATATTCAATCCCATGTTTGCAATTCAATTATATTTCGCTTATAACTTTAAACGAGTCCTAGAATAGGATTTTTTTATGATTTCACACACACTCGCACACACAAACAAACCTGCAGAATATAGCTTGGTTTTCTAGGTGTTATTTTCTATTTATACGGAGCAATAAAATTTTTATTTCGTTCTTAATATTCTATATAGCCTTTTTAGTAGAAAACATGTTAAAATAAGCCAAAGATTAAGAGACAGATAAAAGGAAAAGAAGGATTTACTCTCAGTTTAAAAAATATAATTGTAGTTTCATTTATTATTTCGGTTTGCCGGCAGGCTTTATGTATAGTTTCTATTTAATTATCCTTTTCGTAGTTTCTACTTCTAAAAGGTCCAGAATAATATCATTGTCTTTATTTTTTGTTTTGAATATTCTAATTTGGTTTTTCAAAAAAAGTAAGAAAAGTTTATTACTTTACTTATTTTTCAAAAAATTCCTTGTGAATGAGCATTAATTGAATATTAACCCCTTACTCACGGAAAAATAATTCGGTGCATAATTATTCACCTAACACTTGTTCATTGTTTCAAAAAATAAACATATACAGTTGTTTTTTTTAATCGAATTTCTCTAAAAAAATTATTCTTCTTAACAATCAGCAAGTATTTTCAACAATCAAAGTTTAAAAAGAAACAAATAAAACTTTTAAAACGATGCACCGTCTTGAATGATGCCTAAAATAAGATGTCTTAGTGAAAAGGGTTAAATGAAATCAAAATGGACCTTTCATAATTTTTAGGGCAACAAAAAATTTGTTTGATATTTTTTTATTTCTTCTCTTTTTGTAATTAGTTATTAGTTTTTGGATGAAAAAAAAATGCGAGAATGAAGAATCTGAGAAATTTTAAGAGGCGCAATTACAAATTCGAGAAATTAAAAACTTTAACCATCCCTGTTTCAAAGTGATGGAGTATTTGCTTAAACAGCATCCGTATGGTCAATGAAATTATTTCTAATACCCGGCTCTTACGTGTTAACGAAATCGATTTAAAAGCTGTCTCCTGACATAAATTACGACCAACGACCGCGCAGAGTTTCAAGAAACTTTTTTCGATTGTTACTGAATATCGTCTGCTACACGTACTGCAGACGATTTTCTCGGGGCGCTTACTCTGTACTCTTTTCTTCGAGTCACTCTGCGGCTAGAGAAGCCATGCGTACGCAGGATCGGTCGATCCTTGGGGACGTCGGCGGACACGTGACCACACCGTACCGCCTTACAGCGCAAGCGTAGGGCGCGGAGCGTACAGGGTTGGAACAGGGCGTACGCAGAATGGATCGTCCGAAGCGCGTGAAACAGGAGCCCCCGGACGATGAAGGGGCCCGGGGCCCGAAGCAGGCTGCAAGCCCCGCCCAGGAGGCAACTAGGGCCCACATCCTCAGTTTGGAGACTCAGCTTCGGAAACTTTGCCGATTGCGAGGGATGGGGCGACTTGACCCCAAAGGAGCCTTCCAGATACGTTGCCTGGAGGAGGAACTGAGGAAGGTAAAAAATCGTTGCGCTTTTCCGTATTTTCCCTTCTTTGTATCCTACATATTGCATCCCACTTGCAAACAGAAATTGTTCTGGAAATGATTGATGAAAAAAGTTTTTATAGGAGTTTGATCGGTGTTCTTTGAAGAGTGCCACCTGTGAACAGGAAATAAGGTTGCTGGAGCTCCTTTGAAAGTTTTAGGAGAACTTTTGAGTAATATGCTTAGTAGTAAAATAAAAATAATAATTGATAAAAAAGTAATAATTTATAAACTAATAATTAATTCTAATTATTATAATTACTGATATAAATTTATAAATTAATAAAGAAATAGTAATTTATTAAAATATAAATTTTTATATATATGTGAATGCGTTTTATATATGCGTGGAATATTTGGCGAATGCAATTACTTAATTTTAATTTTGAGAATCATTTGGGAATTTCTAAAAAAAAAAAGAAAGAAACGATTATATATGAATTTATTATCGTGAGAAATTTAATCCCATAAAGGTTTTTTTTTTTGTATTATCAAAGGAAGAGAAAAATTTATTTAATAAAAAATAAAATCAGATTAATAGAAACGTAAATTTATGCTAATAGAACTAAATTTTCTTGGAATGAAAAAAAATGGGGATTAGGATATGATACAAAAATTAATAAAATGTGTTTAAATTTAAATTAAGGTAAAAAGTATTTTTTTTATCGGAACAATAATTTTTAGACAATTTTAAATTGAAATTGTATTAATAGAAATTTAAACAAATGCTAATTAAATTAAATTTTCCTTCATTGGAAAAAGTATAAAAAGGATATGATATTAAAATTAATAACTAATTGCATAAATTTAAATTAAGATAAAAATTATTCATTTCCTATTTGGACAATAATTTTTGCAATCAATTATTTGGAAAAAAGCATAATATTTTATTTTATTATAATTTATTATTTCGATAATAGCTTTTAATGATTTAGAATAGAGGATGGAATAATATAATTCAGTTACTTATAACGGAGAAATTTCTTTAAAAAGGCTGGTAGAATTCATTTTGGTTTCTCAAATAAAACCTGAATCGAAATCATTTATGGAATTGTTTTAGAAATCGAAACAAGTCTTGTCATTGCATTATAATAATTTGTTACTCTGATCAAACTAATTATTGAGGCTATCTATAAAAAATAATAATTCGATATTATCTATAAAAATAATATTTTTTTATTTTCTAAAATGAAATTTTACTTATTAAAAAGAAATTACTCTCTCTTAACGATTAAATTTATTTGTTCGATATTTTTGTATATGGATGTTTAATTTTATATACTTTTAACTTGGTGCTTAGCACAAAATTATGTAATCGCAATGTGATATTCTGATTTTGATTTCTTTTAGATTTTGCATAAAAGCAGAAAAAATTACTAATTTCGGATTTTTTATTTTATTTTGTGGTAGTTTTCTGGTATTGAATGAAGATTGAATATAGTAGGATATAAAGTTTAGTAGTAGGATATATTTTAAAAACAAATATTAAAATTATCAGAATTTGGATTTTTCTTATTTACTACCTATATACCAAACGATTCTTTGAACATCATCTGCTTTAATCACTAAATGTTTTTAAAAAAATTGAATTTTTTTTATTTAACTAAAGTGATTTCTTTTCTTTTAGTCAAACTTTAAAAATATTTATATTTGGCTTTTTTTCTCGGCTTTTAGGTGAAATATAAAACATAAATTTATAATTTTATTCGAGATAATAATTATTTTTGAAACTCCAAATATTTAATTGAGAATAACATCATCGGAATCTAACTTATTGTTCGAAAGTAAACTTATTTCAGTTATACTTATTTATTAAAATAAATATTGCCAAAAATATCAATTTTTGTACTGGGAATATTTATGGATACGATATAAATTTCTTATAGAAAACTTTATATGCTTATTTACAACGTTTTATATGTGAAAGGAAATTTTTAAAATACGAAATGGATAGATCCCCTAAATAGAGAAACTAATGGTCGATCGCCTTTATAAGATAATTTAAGCTTTTCCATAAAGATTAATGAATATTATTTAAAATAAATTTCCTTGCTTTTACGAAATCAAGCATGGATAAAAGCACTTACAGATGTAAATTTTCCGAAACGTGACGATTACCTTAATCGGATTCTAAATAAATTGAACTAAATTATGGATTAGGCAGCAATGTTTTTTAAAAAAAGTTTTCTCAGGTGAGTGTTATTTTTGCACATAAATTTGTTTCCTGGAACACGTAGTTTACGAAGAGAAAGTATTGTAATCATAAAAAAATTCGAACTCAAGATCTTGATGAATCTCCACTTTTCATATCATCCTGGGTCCGAGAAACACATTTTTTGGAATTATGTCTGTTAGTCTCTGAAAGCGATAACAGACATAATCGTTTTCACAGACTAAAAGATGATTATGTCGTCTGTTGGTCTATGAAACAGGCGTCTGATTTATTAAAAGGCGTCTAGATCAAAAAAAATTTGAGCTAGACAGATAAAATTAATATATGGTTTTATACTCCATATTTGTAAATTTCTATCAAATTTAGAGCGAAACCCATTTATAGGGATAATAACTACAAAATAAAGAGAATTGGATGGAAAAAATTTGAACTCAGATTTAACATCTAAAGTGTATATATTAAATTAAGTGTAAAATTCGTCAAGGGGTTTACCATCTGTCGATATGTACTTAGAATAGCATGCAAATGCGATAATTCAAGAACTCAATAATGTAAATATATAAAATTTAATAGAGGTTTTTTTTCGCTTTGAAATGTATTTTTTTAGTAAATTTTCTTTCATCGGTTCTAAAAATGGCGCCTGAAATGCACATTCTGTTTTCTAGTACTTTTGTATAAAGGGTATCCTTGCGATTAATCACCAGAAAAAAACTCTGTTTGTTTGAAACTTTCTTAATTGCTGTTTTTCAATGGCTTAAAGAATATAAAACATAAATATATTTAGTAGAAAGTATTTCGGCAAGCCATTTTCGATGGTTAAATTTCAAAAAAAGGCAGATTCGGAATCTCTAGTCCGGAACATGGTTATATGTTAATGTTTTCGATTTGATTAATCTATATTTATTTTATTTTTTAATTTTATTTTTAGTTATATAGAAGTATTAATTTAGCCTCAAAAATTGTTTAGAAATGAAAAACAAAATTCTTATGCTCCCTGATGTATATATTTTTAAAAAATAAACCTACGCTATTATTTCAGCTGAAATACTTTTTTATTTCCCGTCTTCGAAGAATAGAGAAAGTATTATGATTTTCAAGAGATTCGAACTTGAAATTCTGATGAATCTCCTTGTTTCATACCTTCTTAGATCCACGAATACATTTTTGGCAATATGTCTGACTGTCTTTGAACACGTTAATTCAAAAACACTTAATCTAGACCGAAGAATTTGGTATTTAGACCACATATGTAGATTTCTATAAAATTCTGATCGATATTCATTTAAAGTCTGACATTTCGTTTGCCCGAATTTAGTCAACATGATACTACAAATTAACTGCTTGTATGATTATCTCGAGCTATCCCGGATTCAAATACATTGCAGTTAATTATTATCCGAAAAAATTCGGGCAAATGAGAATTTGGCAGTACAATTTGTTTCATCACGGTTTTACTCACTTTGGAGGACATGAAAGGAAATATTCCGCTTTGATTGACAGTTTGCTGTTTTGTTGTTTTCGCGGTTCTTTTGGCTGGACTGGTGACATGCATTCCCCTGTTGTATTATATACGTCTGCTTATGAATTAGTAATTTAGAAAAAAGGGTAGTTGCGTTAAAAAAAGTAGAATAATGTCGATGATGCAAAACAGTGAAAGAGATGACTTTTTAGATAGTGATTCCTGTTACTGAAAAAAAATCCAGTGTACTCTGTGCTCCCGTAAAAGAGATCCCAGAGGCAAACCAGCAAGAAAAGAGACCAGATACGTGTACATGTCAAGTATCACTTTTGTCCCGTGCTTCAAAAACTATCATACAAAGATTAGTATTTAACTTTTTTCTTTCGGAAAAAAGCTAGATCTATAAAATTTGGTACACAGGTTTAGTATCTTAAATTATTTACGAATCGAATTATAAGTAGTATCTATCTAAAGGTTGATTATTTGTCGGTATGTGCTTTCGAAGGGCCGCGGTAGCCTGGTGGTAAGGTCTCGGCTTCGGAACCGGAGGGTTTCAGGTTCGAGACTCGATTCCACCGAAGATCCGTCGTGTTAGGGGGTCTCTTGCACGTTAAATCTGTCAGGCCAAACGTCCTCCCGCTGGTGTGGTGTGGTGTGGAGAGGGGGGTGCCACTTCAGGTGTCGTCCTCGTCATCTGACCGTGGTTCAAAATTACGAGGTCCGTCCCAAAATAGCCCTCGTGTTGCTTTAAACGGGACGTTAATATAACTAAACTAAACTGTGCTTTCGAATGCATGTAAACGCAATAACTCATGAATGCAATGACTTAAATAAACAAAATTCAGTAACAATTATAAATCACGTGCGGTATCTGAAAGAAAACGATGAATTGACTTTCCTAGACCCAAGGCGTGAATAAATTTTTGCTTTAAACTATTAAATTCATCAAAATTCTTGAAATATTCCTCACCAAACACTCCTTTTTCTCCATTGTAGGCAATTGTTGTTTTGTAAACAGTGTGTCAACAATACATTTTTTTTAGTAAATCTTTCTTGCCAAATCCTTTCAACTGACAAAGAATTTTAGAGAAATCAAGTTCGGGGGCTAATCTGTGGCGAAAAGAAAGAAAGAAAAAAAAAACACGTGATCTTGTGACTACAGTTAGAGAGCCGTGGCAAATTTTGGTTAAAATCATTGCGGAAATAGGTGTCAAAGAATATATTCACACATTATATGTATTAAAAGTATTATATTCAGTGAAAGAACTCTATTTGTAACTATTTATCACCAATACTATGCAAATATTCGAGACAATATCCATAATCCATAAATTTATGCCAAGCAAGAGAGACTTAACCATTATCACAGATTATGAGTGGAAGTTTCAAAGAGAAAATGTTCAATGGCCTATTGTACAACCCTTATAAGTTTAAAAAATTTTAATTTTAATTCTTTGATATTATAATATATTATTTAACCTCATGGAATTCGCATACATATCAGAAGGGAGTTTGATGAAAAGATGTAACTAAAATAATACAAAACATTTCAAGGCTAAAGTGGCAACAGAACTTCTTTCAGCAAACTGACTTGTTTCAAGATGAAACCACAGTTTTTATGTTGCTACAACTTGTCTTAATCTCATAGCCTTTCATGTTATGAAATAACTTCTTTAGAAATCGATTCATTGAAACCAAATTAGTTCTATAAATATCGTTTATTTCAGACGTAAAACCCAAATTCAATGATTTCAAAATAAGATAAGCTAAAATAAAAATTATTCTTCAGAAAAAGCGATTTTAGTTGTACAAAGAATCATTGGCATACATCACGCAAAACTACTTTTTCAAAGTGTCTTGTTGCTTTGCCATTATTTCACGGTCCGATGATGATTTATCAGTGACACCGTGAATCGATTGAATAAAATCGATATGTTATATGTGTGATATAACGAAGGTAAATGGTATTCAAGGAATATCGTTTGTTCCAGTTTATCATATTTGTCCATTTGGACGAAATAAATATGGTAATAGTTGCTTCTCCTGTGTCTATCCTTCCCCAATTAGTATGCACAGGTGTGTCAATTTTCCATTTCCCCTTCTCCCCTTTAGATCTTCGTATTATGCAAAGCATGTTAGCGATATTAACAGTAGCTTTCTAATATCAGATTGACAGTGGGATATTACTTGAGGTAGTTGAAAGATAAAAAAAATGTATTCTCATTATACGTTGTTTTCGAAAGTTTATAGAAAGATTTTGTATATTTATATTTATACTAGCTTCAATGTTTTGACTAAAAAAAATCAAACAATTATTATCACCGAATTGCAAATTTAGCTCAGTGAATTGAATAAAATTTTAACCGAAAAGAAATTTTCTTATTCGGCCTGGTCTAATATGCAGTTATATTATAACTGGTTTTTAAAGTCAGATTACTTAAAAAATATATTTATAGCAGTGCTATAAAAAATGAAAGGACGGATGTTAAACTTATTTCTTCATTATTTTACTTACTAATGTGAACATTTGATGGAACAAAAATACAATTTGCTTTTCGCTTGTCTTGTTAAGATATACACACACACAACAAAAAAAAACAGTAGGAGAGGTTTTTTAAAAGTTTGTCATATATTCTCTAATAAACTTATCCAGCCAGTGAACACCTTACACGGCACAGGCGCACAATAGTTATGAAATATTCACTTTTGTCTTGAATTTTAATATTTTTACTGAATAGGTCCTGTCAAATTTGGATAGGGCTTAGGCGATTAATTCCTGTCATGCCGTTTATAAAATCCAGAAACTGAATTCGTGTTCTGGACACATCTTTCAGAACCAATTAAAATAAAAATTGGGCAAAAAACTGCATTTGTAGTTACAAAATACCGTACCAAATTTGGTATATTTAAATTATTGCATTTTGAGTTATTAATATATATATATTACCGAAAAATTTTATTTCTAGAAACTGATTATTTAGATTTCAGTGATTGACGAAAAATTAATATTAGTAATTTATTTAAATTGAAACAATTTGCATTTACTTCGAATAATTAATATATTTATAATTTTCTATTACTTGGAAAAATGCATAGCTGTAGGAGAAAATAGAGAAGCAAGCTGAGATCAATAGTAATCCCTGATGAATTACGAAATGATTCTTGAGTTTCAGTGAACAGAGCAAACATGAAGTGAAACACTCTGGTTGTTTATTTATTTATTTATTTATTTATTAAGTATATTCCACAGACGTTGTCCATCTTTTAGGCTCATTCTAAATTGAAACGTCTGCTAAACGAGGCTGAGCGTCAGCGTCGCCGACGAGAACGCCTGCGGACAGGGCCTAGATCCCTCCCACCCCCCAGGGATGAAGGCATCATGACTGCTCTCAAGTCTTGCACTCGTTTTCAGGATTTTGTCAGAGAGTTGAATGCTCTCGGGTTTACATTAACGCACAACGGTGAGACCTCAGACTCAGGTAAGTGACATTCATTGTATGAAACGTTAGCTTTTCTTTCTTGCAACAAAGCATTATTTAGCTTATTTTTATATGCAGCTTGGTGGTTGCTAGTTTTGACGAAAGGAAAAAAAAAAATAGGCATCTTAACCGTAAATATTGCAGCAAAATGCTAAAAATATTGACATTTTAATATTCACTCTAAAAGTTTTGTATGGAAAATTTGCCATATAAAACAATGCACTGTGCCTATTATGGGTAAAAACTATGCAATATAAGGGCCGCGGTGGCCTGGTGGTTAGGTCTCAGCTTCGGAACTGGAGTGTTTCAAGTTCGAGACTCGATTCTACCGAAGAACCGTTGTGTGAGGTGGTATCTTGCACGTTAAATCTGTCAGGCCAAACATCCTCCCGCTGGTGTGGTCTGGAGAGAGGGGGTGCTATTTCAGGTGTCGTCCTCGTCATCTGACCGTGGTTCAAAATTACGAGGTCCGTCCCAAAATAGCCTTCATGTTGCTTTAAACGGGACGTTAATATAACTAAACTAAACAAAACTATGCAATGTAAAAAAAATGTGATATATCAGGATTCTATTTATGGTTTATGTACCATCAATGGTAGATATAACATGCTCTAAAATTTATAATTATCATTGATACAAAGTTTCTTTTGTGATTATGGCAGCAATAGGAATTTATTAATATTATATAAAAGTATTTATCAAATAAAATATACAAGTGGACTTTTTTGGTATCTAGAAGCTAAATATCCTCTTTCTGTTGTAGAACTTCTGCACAAAGGTATCATCCATTTTTGGGTTAAAACACTTATAGACTACGTTTCCCATTAAGATAATGTTTCGGGTCCAGGAATCCAATACTTGCCATCATCATAATCTAAAAAAACCAAGGAGGAGACTATCTTTCTTTACAACAACAAAAAAATGGCCCCTTTTTTCCTTTCATTCGATTTTTTGTAAGAGATAGGATATTTAATAATTATCTAAATAAAATTATGGAGATAATTCTGGAGACGCTAAAGAAGAAAAAATATATATACACGCTCTGAAATTGAAATATTAAAACAAAATGTAAATATATTTCCAATTTCGCAATTGAAATCTTTGCGTAGAAATTGTACCTTATAAAATAATATAATTTACCCAATGTGTAAAACTTATGAAATGTAAAAAAATAATAATAAAGTGATGTACAAGGGTTTTCAGTATATAGTTTATTTACCATTAATGGACATAAAAGATGGTCTATAATTTATAACTCACATCGATCTAAAGTATTTGAGGTGATTATGGTATCATTTTGTATTTATTATGACTATAATTAAAAAGTATTTATTCAATACAATAAGTAAAAATACCTATAACTGATTAAAAAAGGCGGACTTTTCGTTGTCAAAGAGGTAAACAGCCTCCTCCTATTGCAGAAATTCTGCGCATAGGTACCATCTATAATTAAGATGGAAAAAAAAAACGTTTTTAACCTGTATTGTCCATTAATACCATGTTTCGTGACTAGGAATCCAACATTTAACATCATCGTAATCTAAAAGGAACAAGAAAGATGTTATTTGTCTTTGTAATGAAAAAATGTGCTCCTTTTTTTAAAAATTCAATTTTTTTGCTGGATTTGTTTTGCAATTTATGATAATCAGAATAAGGCACTTACGAAAGTTAGAAGGAAAAAAAATTCCAATAAGTAGCATTATATAAATATAATTCAGAGATACATATTGAAATTTAAAGCCAATCATCTAAAAAAATATGTTTAAAATATTATATTCACTAATATACTTAATTAAATGATTTGTTTTTTTCTTTTTTTCTTCTTTGAAAACTGGGTTAAAATGGGGTATGAATTGTGCCTGTGAGTGTGAGCTTTCATTTAATCAGCAATTTTAATTAAGTCCAGGATAATTTACAATTGTGAATATTTAATAAGCAAAATTCCTTTTATGACGCCTTCGAATTGAATTATCAAAGAGTACATAATAAGAGCTCTAAATCTATCGCCCCTTCAATTTTTGGCGAAACAAACTGCACAAAGTAACATAGCCGTTCATCTTAGATCTAATAATACCATTATAGCTGGGGTACAAATTAATGAAAACTCGATAAACAATTTTAAAACTCTCTATTAACTAGGCATATAGCCACTTTCAGCATATATGACTTTCATAAGTTGATGAATGTATTATAATATTACTTAATAGCGTTGAATAGAATCTTAAATTATAAGTAAAGAAATCTTGAACTTAAATTGACATGACAGCAGATCTGACATGAAATAGAATATGATGAAATAAATCACTAACCGGAGTTCTAAATCTACCACTTTTCGCTTGAATCTTTTGTTAAACAAATAGCACGAAATAACATAATGTCATTCATGAGAAATCTAATAACATTATTATAGATGGCGTACAAAAAATGAAAGTTTTATGAACAAACACAAAAGTATTCTATTAATTAAGCGTAGAGCTATTTTAAGTATATATATATAATTATCATACATTGATTGATGGATTATGCAAATCCTGAATGATATTCAATGAAATCTTAAATTATTCATCATAAAGAAATCATGAAGTTAAATTGACATGACAGAGGATCTGACATGAAATAGAATATGATGAAATAAATCACTAACTGGCGTTCTAAATCTACCACTTTTAGCTTGAATCTTGTTAAACAAACAGCACGAAATAACATAATGTCATTCATGAGAAATCTAATAACATCATTATAGATGACATACAAAAAATGAAAGCTCTATGAACGAACACAAAATTATTCTATTAATTAAGCACAGAGATATTTTAAGTATATATATATAATTCTCATACATTGAGGGATGGATTATGCAAATGCCGAATGATATTGAATGAAGTCTTAAATTATTCATCATAAAGAAATCATGAACTTAAATTGACATGGCAGAGCATGATATCTGTCATGGAATATCTTATCCAAAAGAATTTACTGTGTTTTATTAAATTTACGTTTAAGAAGTAGGATGACCAAAAAAGATGTGTAACATCACATTTCTTGAAGTATGTTTTAAGAATTTAACCCCACCGCCCTCAAAATTAAGCATCATTCCCCTGAATAACTACATATCCAAAAGGAAATAAAATATTTGCACCATTTCATGCCGATGATTAGTTTATGTAAATCAAGATCTTCCATTTAATCAAACGATAGGGTTTGCTACAAGTTCCAACTTGCTATTTAAATAATAAAAGAGAATTGGTTGAACTATTGGAATTATGCTTCGCATTTGGAGGCAGTTAATTCTGGTCGTAAACCTGTGAAGGTGTTCTAAAATTGTATGCATATCCTGTTGTAAAAAAAATTGGAAGGTTTACTCATATGAGCATATTTTTTTCATGAGTTATTCGATCAAATTTTGTAATGGTGGCGCAATTTCAGTTAACAACGTTTTGGACTCTATTTATCAGAAGTAGCTTCAGAATTGTTTCTTTCTCAAGTTTTTACAATTACCATCAAACCGCTTTTCTTAAAACTGAAATATTCTGATATTGATTGAAATCTTGATTGTCTTTTGGTTTAGGTCACTATTTTCTTGTTATAATAGCTCTCAGTGGTTTCTGATCCTTTTCACATTTCTTCACCAAACTTAGTGAAATAGAATGTATAACTATGACATTCTGATTCACTAAGTTTTTATTTTTATCCACACTTACCTGGTTCAACTTCTTTTCTGTTGACAATATGACCTTCTGATATGCTGTTGAAGTCATGACTTTAATGCTATAGGATAAGAAATGTATACTATATTTAACCATTATGGTTAATATTGAGTCAAACAGATGAGAGATATCAATTTTTCCCTTTTTTAAAATATTTACTATATGAAATTCAGCACAGTAATAAAAAATCTTTAAAAGTATAGCTTCATTAAAAATTATAGGTGGTATATTAAGATATTCAGTTCTTGCATGCAAAAAAAACATAGATGGTAGCACTGGAAAACCATTAATAAGACATCCCTTTTGTAAAAACCACTTATATCCGTGCGTTTTTCCATTATTTCATCCATTTACTATATTACTAGATAACTAAATAACCGATACGCAATAGCACATCAACAGTTGCAAACGAATTCAATCACATGATAAGTGGGCGGAGCTAATCGCGAAACCCACGTGGTATCGTAAATATGTGTATATGCATGTAAAAAGGTTTCAGATCTCTTCAGTGAGTGTGCGCGTGTAATATGGTTCTGTTATCTTGACGGTAGCTTCTAGAATGGCTTACCGAATATATCTTGTCTCGGAATATAATTTGAAATTATATTTTTACTCGGATTAATTGTTCACGTCTTTATTTAAAATATGTACGTTGTTAAATCTTGTTAAGTTTACTGTTATAAATAAACTGTTTAAAAAGACAACCAGCTCGTCATCCCTTGGAATCTCGTATATTTTAATTTAGTGATGGATCCATCATTCATTTAATATTTTTTATTATCATCAGTAAATATTGTGAAAGTACCATGATTTACTGAAATAACTGAATAAATAAAAACCATTCAGAGCAGCAAGCAAACCCTCTAGTTATGTTCAAGAAACCAATAATGTTATTTTCTCGGTGGATATTTAAGCTGAAATACTGAAAATGGAGATTCTTCTTTTGTAACTTTAAATTACAAAATCATAAATAAATGGAATTGCATCCTCTTCAGGTGAGACAATGCCAGAGGTTGATGGCGTGAAAGTGCAAGTGGAACTAATCGAAGGCGATGAAGAGTTGCTGTCTCTGGACATGAAGGGTGACTGCACCTCGAATTCGGACGATCCCTTGATCTGCGGAAGTAAGTAACACATTTATTTCGAGTGTCAGATCTTGAATTCCCATACTTATAGGACTGAAATTCTGTGATAATTTTTATATCCATTAAAAAATTAAAGCAACATTTTCACACATGTGATTAGAACCTAAAAGAATTAATTACAAAACTGAAAATGTACTATTTCCCTGAATAATAAAATGGTAACTTGGATGTTCTTGAGTTTGAAAATCGATAATGGGTTTAAAATTTCTTTGTTTTCTTATACAAGTAAAAAAATAATTAAAATGGTGGTTCAATCCAATTTCGAAATTTCTGGCAATTGACCTCTAGAGAATAGAGTCAAGACAGAATCGATACAATATGATGCTGCTTTCGATATATACATAAATCAACACCCGACCCCTGAAATTATAATAATGTTATATTAGAATTTTATATTAGTTTCTTTTATAGGTTTAAAAAGGAAATATGATCACATCTATTTATAAGAAACAGTCAAAATACTGGGCAATCTGGAACAGTTTTACAAACAAGGACAAATAATAATTTATTTTCTTAACTTAAACACCCAGCATAAAACTCCTATTCCAAAATGTTTTAATTTATTTTTGTATATCTTTAGATGCAAAGAATGAGGTAGAACATTAAATCTTCATTCAGGCCGTTTTCGCACACGATTATGTTTTCATTCATTGAAGTTGTGTTAACCCTCTTTGAAAATTTTCCTCTTATCCACATGCGTTTATCTCATCTGTATCACATTCAAAAGCTCCCTGTTTCATCTTTTCTGCAGATACTTAAGTATCTGTACAAAAGATGAGTTATTCTTAAAGGAATGTATTCTCCTTTAAAACATGTTAATACCCTTTCATATCTATTTAAACCTATTTTCTAAACTAGAAAGGGATTTTGACAGTATGTAATCATAGGCTCAAGTTTTTTGAGACTTTTACAACTAATCAGTTTGGCATATTTATCGTCAACATAGCACTTGCGATTTAAATAAAAGGTTTATCGTCTTTACGAAAAGTTTCAGGCATTTGAACAAGTGTTTTTTAAAGCAGATGAAACTCATTTAATCAACCACTAATTTCACATATTCATCATCAACTTAGAATTCGAGATGCACATAAAGGATTTATCATGTATACAAAAAGCCTTAAACATTTTTACATTCATGTTTTAAATCATATGGAATTCATCAATCATTTCCGTAAATTATCCTCAACTTAGCATTTATGATACACAAAATAAAAGATTCATAGTCTATACGAAAATTCTCAGACATTTGAATGGTTGTTTTTAAATCAGACAGAACCCATTTAATCAATCTATTAGTTTCACAACTTTTTCTCCTTTGAGATGCACATAAAAGACTTATCACTCCCTGTAAAAAGTCTCAGACATTTCGGTAGATGTTTTTTTAATCAGATCAAACCCATTTAATCAGTCGATTAATTTCGCATATTCATCATCAACTTAGCAATTGCGATACATAAAAAAATTGTTGTTCTATAAGAAAAGACTCAGACAGTTGAACAGATGCTTTTTAAACCAATTTAAAACCATTTTTTGAGTCCATTAATTTCATATTTTCATCATCAAAGTGGTATAAAATATTTCAGTAAGTATTTTTATATCAGACAGGATCCCTTTAACTAAACCATTAATTTCGCATTTTCGTGAGCAGCTTAATATTTGTGATGTAGGTTGATAAGTTTTGAACATTCCCCCCTCCTCATGTTTTGAGGCTTGGGAGTTGTGCCTCTGGCATCTAAGTGAAATATTAAAATAGTTATAATTTGGGATGGCCTCTATCTGATTTAATAGATACTTTTAAATCAAATAGAACCCATATAATCAATCCGTTAACTCTGCGAATGCCAATCGCCGTATCTCCTGTTAATAATCCAAATATTCTTAAAAAAGATTAATATATCTCTTTATTTAAATTTTTACAGGTCCTCCTAGGGAGGAAGAGGGGGAACGTTGGAGTGAGGAATCGTACCGTCAGTGGTTCGAACGTCAAACGGAACTGCAACACAGGTGGGAGGAGAATTTTATGAGGGAACAGATGGAGCTGGCCCGCTCCCTCCTGGAGTCAGTCACTGCCACTTTTTTGCAAGGGGTACAGCAAGTCATCGCAAACGTCACTGCCGGACGGAGATTTCCACCTTTCTGTCCCGATCCACCCTCCTGAACGTTGCAAAAAGCAAATCGTCTGTTGTAAAAATCAATTTTTTTGCTTTGTGTGTGTGTTTGTATGCATTTACTGCCAACTGAAGAAATACGCACCAATAAAGTTGCAGGGATATTTGCTTCTGTAAGAAATAGTGTTGTATTTTTTTTCTTCAGAACATTAAAAAAAAAGTTTCTAAGCCAATGGTTTTCGAATTTTTCGATTGTTACCACCTTTGTTGAACCTTATGTAAAATTCATATAAATACTTTTTCGATCATCAATGGTTTTTATGTAGCTTAATGTAAAAAGAAATTCATTGTTAGTTATTTCAGAATGTTAATAATGCAATGATTTGTTGATTATATTAAGAATATTATGCTTTGTTCAACCAAATCCAAGTATGATAAATTAAATTTTGTCTTATCAAATCGAAGTATAGTTTTATAATGTAAAAAATTTCTAAAAATAAATTTATTATAAGTTATTTGTAATGCTATAATTCACTGATCATATTAATAGTATTAATTTAATCATGCTTTATTCACCATATAATTTAATTTTCTTTAATTACATCAAATGGAAGTATGAGTCCAAATCAAATTTGTATAATAAATATGGATCATTCCAATTATAACTTATATAGTAAAATGACGAAATTAATTAGGAAATTATAACAACTAAACCGCACCCGAAATCGCCACCAGATCACATACCAAATTTTGTTTAAGTCATCACGTTTTTGAGGAGCTGTATTTACATATATGAGAAAGAATAGACAGGCGGTAAATTTAATGGACGAATCAGATTCCAAAGTTGATACCAAACATAAATCATTACATAATAAATCGTAATTACGTGAACTAAATTTTATCTGTCTGCTAATTATACTTTCTAATTTTTATGTTCACTTTAATTGGCTAACCAGAAAGAGAAGTATGCTCTGAATCTGTGAATGAATTTTGATCAAAATTTGACTGAAATCAATAAATTTCTGTGTACTTAATTTCATCCACCTAGCTCAAGAAATTTTTAATCATTGTATATGTAGACAAACAAACATAATTTCAAGAATGTATTTATTTGGACTGACAGGAGTGAGGGGAGGGGTGTCTGAAACCTAAATATTCCTCAAAATCTCGAGTTAAATTTTTTTTTGACGATTAAAATATTTTTTCTTTGTATATTTCGTCTCCGAAGGCAGCAAAATAATTTTAATCAAAGTTGTAATGTAAATATTAATCCAATCATTGATATGCTGAAAAATATTTGTAAAATAAATTTTAAAATATTTCGAAAAATTTATAGCATGAAAAAGAATTGTACAAGAATAAAGGAAATTGCTATCGCCGAAAAGCTAGCTTTTCAGTTTTCAAGCAGTGTAAAAAAACTTTTGTTGTTATGTGTTATGTTTTGAAATTATTGAAGAATCACGTTAAAATGCTGATTAGTTTTTATTTAGAAATCTAAGTAAAATTTTCAAAAAGAAAAGAAAACTTTCTGACAGCACGAATTTAACTTATCTATAATTAGTGCCAAACTTCGTAGTTCGTTATCAAATCAATTATCCTATGAACAGTTTGCTTGATTTTTTACTTATTCCTCACATAATGCAATTTAAAAATCATACGCTATCTTGTAGATAGTTTGATAATAAACGTGATTGTAGTGTATCAGTGTGAAACTAGAGTTTTTAAGAAGCAAAGAGACGTTTATTTTACATCAATTATAGATTCATTTTTCTTAAGAAAATAATACAAGTGAAAATATAATTAAAAAGTAACAATATCAATTTGTACATAAGATACAGAGGCAACAAGAAAGTCGCCTAAAAATCTCTAAAATCTGTTCAGTATAACAAAAACTCGCTAACTTTTATTCAATAAATGTTTAAAACATTCCTTTCACAATGAAGTTCCACATTGTCTATATAAATAAGTCGATATGACTGACTTTGTAAGAGAAGTGTTTCGCGTTGATTCCAGATCAAACATTAATTCAAAATGAACAGCAAGATGACGCATGTGGTGATCTCAAAAGGCTTGGATGGCATCAAGAGCATCTTTTATGCACGTGCAAGCAGCTTCCATTTCCTCTTTCAACCGGAAGTCTTCCTCGCAGTCTTCTGTCAGAGAAGCCTATTAAAAACAACCATTTTTATGACACTATGCAAAAAAGCCTTGTAACTTGACAAAAAGCAAACCTGTAAACTTTCAAACACAGCATTCTAAGTCGAAAAAATTATTAGTACTTGAATATCCGAGCTGCCATGAGACATACTATCTGGTAAATATTTAAACACTTGTAGGTGGTATTTATTCCCTTCCAAAATCTGTGTCGTTTTGAAACACTTATGTTTTATCTTAATTTTTAAACAAGGAATTCTTATATAAATATAAATTTATTTCGTATATCACGGAAACGGTTCAAACGATTTGAATCAAACTTATATTTAGATAATATTTTGTTTATCAATATTGGTGCCTTTCCTGAAGGAAAAAAAAAACGCTATTTTACGCAAACACAAAAAACATTTTTTATAAATAACTATTAGAGATTTTTTATATCAACTCACATGCTGAAAATGTTATATAACGTCATCCCGTACCCGATTTTACTATGGTAAAACTGAGTGTAAGTTTGTAAGTTCATAACTATAGGTGATGATAAATAAAATGTAAAATAAATATTAAAATAAAATCGGATAATATGTCAAAATAAGTGATTTTTTTTATTTAAGTGGCAATTTCATATGTAATTAAAACTGAAAAATATTCATAAGTAATCAGTATACGATTCGCATCTAAATATTTTCTACAGAAAAACACGATTTTGTAGGGGGAAAACTACTGAGGACTACTACTTCCAGATATTAACTTTTTCGTCGTTCTTTTTAGCGCGTTCAAGTGAAATTTCTGCAGGGCCGCCATAACGCAATTCAAGCGTTCTTCTACATTTTAAAGCTTTCAAACGCTTTGCAAATGTTTACTTGCTTAAGTTTTTACTTTGGTTTGTTCAAATGCCGCGAAAAACAGAGAAAAAACAGAAATTTTCGCCGACACGGAAGGACGGTGAAAGAGTTAAATAATTAAACAGTTAAATACTTATTAGACTTTAAACATTTCCAATTATTCAATAGAAAAACTATATTATTATTTGGATAACTTAAATATTTGTGATATACTATATCACAAATATTTTTTTAATTTTCATTAAAATTATATTCTGTAATAATATTTTTGTCTTATTATATAAAAAGACAAAAAGAAATAATAGAGATACATGGAACATTTTTTAAAAATTTAAATAATAATAAGAGCAATTTATTTGCAGACAGAATATGAAAAAAACATTGAAGTAAAAATATTTCTTAATAAATAATGCAAATGAGAGCTGCAGACGATTTTTTACGTGCACATGAACTGAATTGTAAACTGTAAACGTTGCGATCCACTGAACATAAGTTCCTTAACGTTTTCTAAATAGAGGGAAAATGAAAGTGTAATAATAAATAAATGTTGCAGTTTCTTGGATCCTAATACTACATATTACAAGAAAAGTAGTCTGAACATTTAAATACCTGCGTTTTTTCTTCAAAATTAAAAACACGAGATGGTAAGTAAATTCAGGACAGAATTTATTTACGAGTTATTACAGAATTCACTAATATTTTTTATCACAATATAAGTAAATACTGAGACTTTTTTCGCGACTGATGTTCTGGTTGAAAATCAAACCAGGAAGCATAATGACTGAATGTTTGTTTGCTCATATTAAAAGAGATTGAAAACGTTATATCGTATTATATTGAATGTCGTAGCTGTTTTCAGCTAACAGCGATTCTATTATTCCTTTTATAAATAGTTTCAAGACATTTTCGAAAATCTGGCTATCGAATCTACGAGTTGGAAAAGGAAAAAAAAAAAAAAAAAAAAAAAAAAACGCCAGCAAATCTAAGAACGCAAGCCTGCACAAAACATGTATAGTATAAATGCTCGTTATCTTTGTAAAAAAGGTACGGACCTTACAGAAGGGATTTTATATAACTGTTTTATTAAACCAATGGAAGTGGCCTGCTTATATATTCCTCAATGGTCTCTCCTTCTTTCGGTACAAAACTTGTAAACTTTGGGAAAAAAATGAAAACGCCACGAGTTTCACATAAAAGGATTTTATGCTTCATAGTATAGTGAATAAAATCGAGTATGCATTTTAGGTGTCTACTTCCACAACCAACATTTCGATTGAAATTTATTTTAATAGATATCAAAATATGGCTCAGAAATACAATTCTAGTAATTCCGTTGGGAGCGAGTAAAGCAAATATTATTTTAATAATTATGTTGTGGAGAAGTAAAAAAAAAGTACAATTTTAATCATTCTGTTGTGAAGAAGTAAAAAAAATACAATTTTAACAATTCTGTTGTGAGAGAGTAAAAAAATACAATTTTAATAATTTAGTTAGCTTATATACCGAATTTCGTTTATTTAAGTCATCTGATTTTTGAGTCATCACGTTAATAAAAATAAGAATGTAAAGAGCGACAGATGGTTAACCCCTTGGAGGTTTAGGTTCAAAATTTGATACGGTTAGCACTCTAAATACTAAAACCGTACATTGAATTTAACCACCGCTTTGCGTTTTGCAGTTATAATGTTCCATTGCGACGGACATAAATATAGATATATTTCTTAAGCAGGAATCTTAATAAAAAATTGACATATTTAATGTTAAGAAAATAAACCAGATTTTAAATATCTAACTCAAAGAGTTTTTAAGTTTTCAGCATGCCATATAGAGAGGTATAATTTAGGAACAGATTGTCTTTTTTTAATTTAAAAAGGTGGAAGCATAGAAATTAGTCAGCATTTTAAGTAAGAATTTTTCTACAATTAAAATATTGTTTTTTGCTTTCTTACTATAAAAAAAAATTAAAAATTACATATATGAAAATTTTAAAGCTATTTTTTTTTATTTCCAAGATAAAACAGCTTTTGGATTAGTTCGCTTCATCAAACATCTGATCTAAAGCAAATTAGTAAATGGTCCTGTAGTTATTGGGGCGAAGCTTTACATAAGAAAAGATATTGGGTGGAGCAACCAACGGCTTAAAAATTTTCAGAGTGTCGTACACTTTCTAGTCCTCAACTTTCAGATAAGATATCACACTTCGTCCGGCAATATTTTTGTTATAGATCTTTAGTCTTACCATGTGGCCTATTATCGTTATAAATTTTTTTTGTCCAATATTTGCCTTTTAGAGCGGAAGAAAATATACTGAATATTTGCAATTATTGCTGCGAATAATTCTATATAATGTATTAGTATTATATAAGCCTGGTTTTATATAATATCGTTTTTAGTCGTGAAAAAAATAATCTAAAGTAATCTAGAAACAAAAGTGAAGAACTTACGAAATTGGATAAATCTAAAAGTGTAGGCACTAAATCGTCTTTAATATAATCCAGCACCTAAAAAAATTTACAATATCAGCACAAGAAAAAATAATTAAAAAATATTTTGGATTATAGATAAATTTAAATTTGCTTTTTAAAGATTAGTTTTGATGAAGTGGAAAAAAGAGTACATTATATTGTGAAAAACATTAACAAAAAAGAAATAATATTAAAGTAATTATAAATAATTATAAATTATATATAATTATAAATAATATAATATTATTAATAATATTAATATTAAAGTAGTCGCCTCAGACGAAAAGTTGATTCGTCGAAAATATATGTTATATTTTATTTCAAATAAATCGTTTACACTGAATCTTTATCTACAGCCAATATTTATGAATCTTTTTAATACAGGCAGTCCCATAACAACAAAGAGCTATAAAAATCGCGAAGTTTAGAAACTTTATTTGTCTTGTTAATTACACAGATGTTAAAAATAATAATTTTTATTTAATTTTCTGGAATGGAAGTAAATCATGCTATTAAATATCTGATGATTCAATGAAAACTGTTTGAATTTCATAATATCAATGTGAAATATTGTTGCAAGTAAGACAAAGGTTTTTCAAATAATTGCCAAAGTTAAAAAAAAAATTGTACGAGTTTAAATTTGTATCATTAAAAAATTTTAATTTTTTTAAATAGTGTGAAATTAATTTTTGTAAAGTATTATTTTTTGGAAATTTCCACAAAAATCTGCTTGCTTTTTAATTAATTAACGTTCGAAAGCCAAAATCATTCCCACTTGCACATTTATATCTTTTATAGTATGAACGTGCAAATTTTTTTGACATCTATGAGTAAAATCGTCTGCACTAGGGATAACCAAGGCTGGAAGAAAGCAGAAAAATAAATGCATTTGTGGAGAAATTGGTACTGCGGTATTAAGGGAATGTATAGAGATCTCAGAGTTAAGGAAGGACCTGAAGATTATCAATAATGATTTAAGTACAGTACTGATGGTACCAGATAATCTCAAAATCCTGAAGGATACGATGTTAAAGATAGATAGTTTCATTCCAACCGTTTGAAAAAGTGCAGATGAGGAGGAAGAGAGCTATTTACTACCCCGAAAGGAATGCTAGTTTGACTGTTCGGTCAATGTAAGGTTGGACAATACTTATTCAGCAGTCGACCACAACAAATCCTGTCGATACTGCTACGTTCAGTGGTGGCAGGGTGGTCGGCTGTATGCAAGAAGAAGAAGGATAACCAACGCATGCAAACAGAAGTCCTTCATCTTTACTATTGATAGAGATTAGAACATTACAGAGAAGCAGAGGTTCCAATTTTATTTTGCGTTTATTGAAAACTCATGCTGCCGATGACAACTTCTTTCTACTGTTTTTGTAATCCTTATACGAACCTGGGTGGCTGTAGTTTATTACAGCATCAAATTGCTCTTTGTGATTGGTTTGTTTGTTGGTTGACAATGTTTCTCATAAAAATCACCTGAAAAACAAACTACACCAGTACATTGCCAATAAATCTACCCCAGATTTATCTAAATATTTCAAGATCATTTTGACTGTTAAAAGAGGCCCATTATCATGAGAAGAGCTCATGATTGGCTAGATCATAGAATTGATTAGATATGCTAGAACAAATCTTATAAGAGCTATTAAAATAGTTTTGTTACTACATTGGCTCATTTTTCAATAGCAAACAAAGAACCATCAATCCAAGCAATTAAAAGACGAATCAAACAATATTATCAGAAACAGAAAATAGTGTCAACAAGCTCAATAGCCAGAAGGAGAAGTGAATATACAAAGTGAGAAAAAAATGCGAAAGGAAAGTAATATTGCAATTTTTTCGCATCTTTCAGCAACTGGGTATTTCCTCCTGTTATATGTATGTGAATGCTATTCTTAGTAATTCATTCTAAATTATAAATATTAAGTTTCTGTTTTGTATTTATGGAACCAAGGTATAAGAACCCTGAAGTATTCCACATTAGCGCGTTTCACAACACTCTTGATGTTTCCAAGTAAATCATAGATAGCCTGCCTATCATCAACAAGAATACCACGTCCCCTACGTCAGCGTTTTTTTTCCCTATGAAAATATCAATAGCGTGAAGGGGAGAATGATATTTTCTTTCTGCCCGCACTATTTCTATTTCAGGATTTATGATGAATAATGTTCCTCATACGGTGTAGTACTGTTCATCCTTGGATTACGAAACCCTCCCTGCCTTGGCGAATGCGTCTGGAGAAATTTATTTGGTCATAAAAGGCATGTGAAGACAATTGCATAAGAGAGATATTTACAATTAGCAATAACTTGAAAGTCTACTTTAGGGGGGATCTACTTTAAGATATAGAATCCCTTTTCAAAATAATTTATGAACACTGAACAGTAATATAAAAATTATGGCTATCAAGTAGAAAAATAAGTGAATTGATAACATCAATGCATTAGCGTAAGAAAAATTATTTTGAGTTTCAGTTCAAACAAATTCACTAAGGCAGCGATTTTTCTTACTTTCTTGACTAAGAAACACAGGATGTACTTGACTGTCAGATCTGATATTTGTTTCTGGACGATCTCCATGTACTTGGTCATCACTAGCGTCAAATATTGTACTTTCTTCTTCGTGCTTTCGTTTTCCATCAGGATTTTCTGGAAAATGCACAAACAATATTCGTATATAAGTGAATTAAAGTATAGTCAGCAAGAGCTTTATCCTTACAACCATCGAATATACTTACAAATAAAGATACATTTCATATTTAGCTTTGCAGTATAGTAAAGTTAATCAAAATCAGCATTTAGGACTTAAGCTATTTGAATTTTTGAATATGATTTGTAAAGGACTGGGAAGGACTTATATTCAACTAGAAAGGACTAGATCTCGTCTCTACCACAGAAATTCTGGGAATAAAGAATTCTTCAACTTGTTAATCAATGGTATCGCTGTGCTCAGGTCCATGGTGTATATTTTTAATAAAGTTTTCGCTTATACCCACAATGTCGTCTCGTACCTTTTCCTTTGAATGCCCCTTGTAAGCATTAAAGAATTTTAGAGATAAAAATTATCTATAATATTATTTATATTTTAATTTGTCTACATACTTGATATCCTGTAATGCTATAGAAATTATAACATTATAGGACATCAAGCATATAGACAAATGACTGCTTAAATGATGCCAGAAATATAAGTTCTTTTTTGCATAACATGACATTAAGAACAATAATGATTACAGTATATTTACATAGAAAGATCTTTAATGTACTTTTACATGAGAATACGTACAGAAATTCTTAACGATATTAACGTATGATATCAGGTAGGTAGAAAAATTACTAAAGCACACAGATTATTTAAATTTGATATTATATTTCACTTTGATAATCCATTAAATATGGTAGAACAGAAAATTTTCGCTGATGTCATAATCATTCGGCCAAACCTAAAGGAGATGAAAGTTGTGAAATTTTGTTTCCATGTACTACAAAACTGCATTTACTCACTAGTAAATGTTTCGTCTTAGTTTCAAGACCATCTCCGACCCCATTCTCTGCTGTACTCGACGAAGGTAAGGTATCCTCCTCCGAGACAGAATGCCATACCTTGGTGGGACCAACTGCAGGAACTACAGGATCGCATCTGAGAAGTAAAATGAAAAAAGTAGAGATTTAAAGGAATAAAATTACCTCAAAATTTATGTTTTCCAATCGTATACAAATATTTAAAATGTATCGTTATTACGAAATATGTGGGAATTTTCTCCCTATCATTTTCTTATTCCTTTTGCGGCGAGCATGTCATATATGTATCACCAGTGAATGTCCCCCATAGTTGGAAGCACCTTTCGCACATTTCTGGAAATCGAACTCATCAGAAGGTGCGTATTTTAAACAGCAATAATTTTTAAACTCCGCCAGATGGCTATGTCCATTACTTTTCAAATAAGTATAGCTTTAGTATTCTAACCTTCAGTTTGCTCATATTCAACCTCACTTTGGTCGCCGGTTATTGCTAGGGAGGGGAGGGGTAAGAGTAATATAAATAAAAATAACTAGATGGTGTAACTTTCCACATGATAGAATCATTAGCGTTTATCTTTTTTTTTTCTTTTTTTCTCTCTCTCTCTCTCTCTCTTGTTATTATTGTGTAACTGCAGTCTTTTAGAATTTTACCGTCAGTACATTTTGCATTGCTTTTGAATACTTTCGCGCATTTCTCATTTTATTACGGAAAGCCTTGGTATCGATTTATTACGGCAAGAAAACGCGGTTTGTCAGGCAGGAAAATGTGCTCATATTATAAATGAGCAAATAATCTAAAAAGTAGAAAAGCAGCAATATTAAAATTTAAACCTTATTTTTGTGATTTTTTTTCAAAGTTATGCTCAGTGACGCCAAACCCTTATCTTGTGGGATGATTCCTTTCGCTTAAGCTTTGTCCAGCACTTTCTTAAGTATAAAGAAGGTGCGTACGTCTAAAATAAAGGTCTCCCGTCCGGTAAATATTTACACAGAATAGAGAGTTTTTCTTTAGCTTGTTTTAAAAAAATCAGAATGAATTTAGAATATTTTTTACCTTTACAGATTCATCCAATGCGTGACTTAAATATTATAGTTCCGATGTCAAGACTAAATATAAAAATTTGCCAGCTTAATTTGTTGAGTTCTTTGGATTATGCAAGCTCATACTCGAGTGAACAGTAAATCTCCCCAGCAATGAATTTAATCTAAAATTAAACACGCATTAAGACATTTGGAGTAGAATTCCAGACGTCTATCATTCTTTCTCTATATTGGTTTGCATTTTTATATATCGCTAGACATTGTGAAAAATTTTGACAGCATGAAATGGCAGGCTCAAATTACTCGCAGTTTCTTTATTCAATTGAATGTCGTAAATTTCCCATTGACATGGATATACGGCATTTTTTTGATGCCCTACGATACCACTTTCACAAAGCGAGCACCTCAGCCCATGAGAAAAATCCCTTAAATAAACCAGCAGACGTATTTATTTCAGAATCTGTTACAAATTTACATTTCTGGTAATAAAATGATTTTTTGTGATATGCTAGTAATAAATTATGCAGAATTTCCTTACTCTATTTCGTTGGATTATTGAGTTAACATTTTCAGGGAATTATGTATGAATGCAGAGCGGCAGAGTTTGAAAAGACAAGTTATGTCAAAATTTTTCTAGAAATCTTAATATTGATACAAATATCCTTCCCCTTCCTCTTGCTTCATTTTGATTCATCAGTCTGACACAGAGATATATTTTTTTTTAAACTCAGGGAGGCTTGAAAGAAGCTTACTAGGAAGGAGCAGTAATATAGTGCTGGCCTCAAATGATCTTATGCAAGATTATGATGTATATTTAACATTTCTTGAAAATCCATTTGGTGGTTAGTAAGTCATATCACTGACTCTCCTATCCACACGAATGCTCACGGATAAATAATACTGAATGACCGGACCGCCGCAACCGTAACACTGGCAGGAGCTGTAGTTGAGTTCTAAGGACCATTCCTGGCCACGTTACAACACTTTCCTAAGGAAGTATCTCCAGTCATAGAGGAGAGAATAAAGGCAACTACCTTTTCGTGTAACCACAAGGGTGACGAGATCCAACCATCGTGCCAGAATCCTCACTTCGAGATGCCCCTTGTGGGGATTTAGTGTTTAGCAAAATAGATAAATAAATAAATAAATTGTCCGAAATACGTAGTATTTACATAGAATGCGTGCCTTTGGAATAAATAGGGAAGTCGTGTCAAGAACTAGGCTATGAGAATTGTTGATACAAATAGCAACAAATGGATAATCTCTAAAGCAACGCATCATATGATTGATTTCAAACAAAGAAGCAAATCTCTTCATAAAAATAAAAGCCTAATGAAGATAAAATTGCTTGCATGCCCAAGAAATGTATTTTAATTAATTGTCTCTATGTGGTATTAGTGGGAAAGCCATGGATAAAAAAAATTCAGCCACGACATTGCTGATAGAAATGACAACTAATGCATGGTCATGCTCAAAAGATAGTGCTACATCATATGATTTAACAACCAAGTGCAAATCCTTTTACAGAAACTGCAACCTTATGAAAGAAATTTAATGAAATAAGAAGTTAAAAAATAAATCAAATGTCCTTTCTGAATATTATATACTTATAAATAAAATTATAAATATACAGGATATTAATTCCTAATCCACTGGTCAACCAGAATTTTAATAACATAAGATCAAGTGAAAACTTACACAGTGAGGTCCATATCAGGGTGTTCAAGATTGACATAGAACATTTCCGCTTGCACATGCTCCCTCAGTTTCATTTGTGTATTTTCGCATTCTTTCAACAAACACCTGTTGATACGGAATAGAACTTCCGCCTTGGTGGCTGGGTACTTGTTTAACTATAATGAAGATACAAAATTTGCATAAATATTTCCTTTCAATTTTTTAATTAAAATTTATTTTGTTTGGAAATATTTGTAACATCCTAATCACATCTTTTTATTTTCAGCAAATCTTTAACTTTTATAAGTAATAAGTATAAATATTTCCGTTGGAAGTTTTAAAAAAAAGCTTGATTAGCTTAAGCGATCGTGAGCTGAGAACCCATGTACGCCTTGAAAATTACATTATGGTCTTCATCGTTAACTTTTAATAACTCAAATAAGCTGGAAAGTATCGTTTTAATCACGCTTATATCTGAGGGTTTTTCTTAAAGGGTATTCAAAATAAAAAAATAAGAAGAAAAAAGAATATTTTCCGACCACTAGTAGCATATGGCAGTTGAATGCAATTTTTAAAATTAAAATTTTTATTACATCAATTTAACTAATTTAATTATTTAGAAACTTTTCTCTCTTCTTTGGATTATTCAGCCGTAAAATTTCTTTAATTCTGCAAAAATAAATTCAAAAGCTTTAGACAAATTATTATGCTATATAGAAAGGTCAAGTTAGATTGTAATGTAATTAGTAATTGCTACTTAAGATGTCATATGACTGAAGGCACTAGACTACTGAATTTTCTCTGATAAAAAATATACTATCAACTGCTTTAATGTCCTGCGAAAGAAAATGTAATTTTTGTTTAACAAATTGTTATTAACGTCTTCCAGTTTTATTAGTTGCCTAGTAATGATTGAATATTTTTATTAAAAGGAAAAACAGGTGTGTTATCATTTAGGTTTATATTTTTAGTTTATGTATACGTTATTTTTTTATTAAATAGAGCGTCTTCGCGAAGCTTCTGGCATGTGAGTATATTTGGGATGAATAAAAAGTATTTGAAAATAGCTTTATTTATAAATATTTGCATAATAAAGATTATCTATAACACCAAAATATGCCAGATAAATTGCAGAAGTTCTTTAAAAGTTGAAAAAAAGAGTTCTTATGCCTAAAAAGAAGTATAAAGGAAAAATCTTCTAGTTTAGAGGATTGTCAAATGAATTGCTTAAAATTTTGCATATAGCTTAAGAAATATATTATCTAATTTCTGAACTAAAAAAAATAAGCTATATTTCTATCCATTCTCTAAATATTAGAATCAAACTGATAAATATCAAGAATTTTTCAATTTGTTTCACATTGTGAAAATTAAACGACCGTAAAATATTTCTAAAAGAATAGCTTGCTTATTCTCTGGAACTGAAAAAAACGTTGAGAAATTACAATACAAAATCAGAACAAAAAAAGGTATTTAATTTTAATTTCTGATAGTTTTTTCTTAAGAAAATTCTATCAAAGATTAGAATTTGAGAAAATACCATCTAAACATTAAAAATAGCATTAAAACATAGCTAAATGCAAATGAAAATATTCAGTGTAATTTCCCTCAAAATATACCTAGAAACGAAATTCTAACACTTTATAAAAAAATTCTAAAATATTAAATAAAAAAATTAATAACTTCGGAATAAAATCGACTTTTTATCATAGTTACCTACCTTAAAAATAAAATAAAGTGTCTTATTTATTGTAGACAGAAAAATATAAATGAGAGATGTGTGAAATTTGTTAGAATATAGATCACTATTAATACGAGAAAAATGCAAACAGCAGTAAATAAAAAAATGAATCATCTTAAAAAAATAATAATCTTGAAAACAATTTTTAAAGATAAAAAAATATGGAATTTAAAATTTTTTGATTAAAAATAACTTTGGCTTTAAAGAATATTTACTAAGATTAATAAAATTATTCACTTGGTATTTATTTTCAACTAAATGTTTGCTTACATTTGTTGTTAGTAATCGAATTGACAAAACTGAATCTCCACGTTAGCGAAATAATGACCAAAAAAAAGCGATCACAATTATATTAACATTCGCCCACTTCATAATTTTAAACGATCTGAAATGGATGATTTATTGTTAAAATGTATATGGTTTAATATCCTATATACATTTATATATGTTATTTATTATGTTTCGTTGTTGTCCAAATTAATAGTTTCGAATTATTCTGAATAATTCTAACTAGTCATGTCAAAGGATATCAAGAATCAAATGGTACCATTTTGGCAGATTCTAAAATGGCTTCTTCTAAAACTTTTCTAACACATTCTACTGATTTCTCCATAGGGTATTCATATTCGGCCACCAGTTTCCGGTTAATAGAATCTAGAGCCAGAGATGGAAATGATATGGAGCCTCTGAAAAAAATGCATACGTAATTAAACCAAAAAATAAGTCATTTTTAAAAAAGGATGTGTAAAAATATTCGTCAGAATTTGTTTTACAAGACATACATACTCGAATTTCTTTATTTTCTAGGAATTTAAATACACACAAAAACTTAAATATTTAAGAACACTTTTTTGTGTGCAATGTATTCATATTAGAATGAATCTCTTGCATTTATTTCTAACTACTGGTAAATAGTATTATATAAAAGTATATAATACTATTTACGTCAAAAAAGTATTATATACTTTTTAAACGTTGTGTTTATTTATTTTCACATTACCACCTTATCTAATGCAATTATTGAGTATATATTCAAGTATAATTATATTAATTACAAATATGCATAAATAATATTGAAAATAAATGTTTACAAAAACTTCATATGTCAAAGAAACATATTGGTATATGTTGATACTAAAGAAGAAAGAATACATTCATGATGTGAGCATTAATAATTAATCATTACATTTTATAATTAGCTTTCAACCTCTTGTACTCCTATCGATACGATTTGCCATTCAGATGGATGTACCATTTTCAAATTCTTTTAGAAAATGATTATTATAAATGATATGTAACAGCAAAATCCCTCACATTTTTTAGGTATAATAACAAATCGGTTTTATTCCTAAAAACAGGTTTGAATTCCTAAAAACAGTTATTTCCAATTTCGGGTTAATGTATTAAACTGCATTTTATTCCAAATTTTTTAATGCTGTATTTAATAAAATGTATGCCTACCTGATACCGTGTAAGTTAGTTATCACAATCGTCATATCTTCATCTTTTGGCACAAGATTCTTCAAGTCATTTGAAAAAAGGAAAGCAATATTATATTAAATATATATCAAAAATAAATAATCTTCAATTACACATACTGATTATTTTTTAAGATATTAAAGATAAATTCATATGAACTTGATTGCTCCTTTTTAAGAAAATAGCTGTTAAATATTTTAATCGGATTCATTTTTATTTTTATTTTATTTATTTATTTTTTGCTTTTCCACCTTTTTCGATCGTAAAAGTTAGTTGAAAAATTATCAGAAATTTCTTTTCAAGAATATCATGATTATTTTTTTCTAGCGTTTTACTAATAAAAACTTTAATACGAGATTAGTTTGAAGTTGTTACGGTGCATTTAAATATTTCTGATTAGAAGGCGTCATTCTGAAGCAGGTGGAGTGGTCTTCCAAAAAGTTTCCCACATAGTCTTTAATAAAGGTGTTATCCCAGAGAACAGATTGCATGGCATTGTTGTACTACTATTACGATATATTAACCTTTAGTGGGAATTTAGCCTTTTTATTGAATCTATCGTGTCATCCTTGACGAGAGTTTTGGAGATAAATCCCTGGAATGTTGTTGACAGTATCCGAAAATTGAATTTGCATTTTAGGCGAGTTTTTCCAAATCGACTGAAATTTTTTTACCCAGAATTATAAATATAATTACAAAATCCTTATCTAAATTTGGTATACATAAGTCATTACATCTTTGAATTATCGTGTTTACATATTTCTGAAATTACAGACTGACAGACGTCCATCCTTTGCTCAATTTGACTCAAAATTTGAAAGATTTCCGTTCTGTAGATGTTAAGTTCAGTGTATCGAATTTTATCCACCGGTTCTTTTCGTTTCTTAGTTATCGTATTAAATTGTATTCGAAAATCCAAAGAGACATGCGCCTCTGAGTGTATTTTGCTCAAAATTTGATAGAAATCCATAAATTTGCTGTAAAGGCTGAATATCAAATTTCATCTATCTAAATTAAAGTGTTTTTGTGTTATCTTTGTCACCGACAGACAGGAGGGCATTTTTAAAAATATGCTTTTCAAACTCAGGGTAGAGATTCCTCAAAATCTCGAATGCGAATTTTGTGAAGATTTTTATACTCTCTGTATATTACATACATGAGAATTTAGAAAACATAAAAAATCATATGAGACTGAAATTAATCCCTCTCAATTACAACATGCTTTAATAATAATATCTCTCATGTCAGCAACTTGATCATTTTGTGGCAATGTGAATATTATCATAAAATGTCATTTTCTGAAGTTAAAGGAATAATTTTTTTTCTAATACTCTTTATTTACTGCATATCTTGTTACCAAATAGTAAATGATCTATGGATACAAATTTTTAAAAGAACATAGAAATTTTCCAAGTTTAGTAATTTCTATAATTCTTTAGTAATTTCTATAAAAAGTTTTGTCTTAGTTTTACTGGATCGTACCAGGGAAATCAAGCTTGATTACATATGAATATTTTTCAATCTCGCCTGCTTATGAACTGATCATTTAAATAAAAAAAATCATGAATACACTTAGTTTAACATATTATTCGAATTAGTTAACACGACAATAGCATTGCTACTATTATATTTGAGCCGAATGCATTCGTATTCGAATTACATAGTATAGTAATATCTCACCAAATTTCGAAGTATCAGTTAGTTATCATCCTATGGCAACGATGCAAAGTACCACAAAAATTTACAAGATGGCGCTATACAACATAGTCAGGATGAGAGCAGAGAGAAAAAGGCTTAAATAGTTAGTTATAAAAAATGTGGAGATTTTTTGTGTGTAAAATCTCAGTTTTATAAGGAAAAACACCTATATAGATAAAAAGAAAAACATTATTTAAATATAAAATTCGATCCTAATCGTTTGAGCCATTTCCGAAATACATGAAACAAATTTTTATACATACACAGAAATCACTCGTGTAAAGTTATATTCGTTACTATTATAATCATGCGATAAACGCTTTAACAAATTATCGCCTTTCAGCGGTATTACTTTAATTATAGCTATATGATTATTATTTATTTAGAGTTTTTTTTAAATTGATTCTTAAAATGTAATTGGCCAAGTTTAAGATACAATTTATTTCTTTGCCACACGTCAAATTTATGATGAAATTTTTTTTTCAAAAGCAGAAAAAAATTATAAATTGCATTTACCAGTTTCAGATTATTTTGAACTTCTGTATTCAGTTTAAAATTGATGTAAGCTCCAGCAGATAGTGAGTTCATATCTACCAGTTCGGAATTACCAAGTAGTTTCAGTTCTATGTCTTTAATAAAATTATTCACAAGCCTGTAAGAAATTGAAATACATGATAAAGGATTTTTCGAATCAAATAATGTTCATTGAATCCACATTTCAATTTATTTATTTTATTTGATATACAATAAAAAATCATAAAAAACAGGAGGTTGAATCCTAAGTTGGCTCCGAATTTGTTGCAAATATGGTGTCCCCCCCCCATCCAGAAAAAAAAGCAAACTCAATAATTTTCCAAGTAACCCAGGTTTTGCTCACATTTTTTCTCGCTTGCTGAGACATACAACAGTTTTATAAGAAATGAAAATAAAAAATAATCAACAAATAGGCGTTCATTAAAAATGTAATTAAATTACGTTTTATAATTGAAAGTATTTAGTATTTTTACAGCTAATAAAACAATTTAATTTAATTAATTATTTTCAAAGAGATAAATATTATTTATCATTTTGCAGCTTTTATCGAATTATGTAATTTTAATTAAAATCGTCTGTTTACGAATTTGTCAGAACAGAAAAAAAAGACATCAACTCAAATTTTTAAAATCGTTTGTCTTTATTTCACAGAGACTATTTTAACGGAATTCTTTGCGATTTTTTTGTGGCTTTCCCATGATTATTCCATATGTCTGTGAGTGTTAAATAATCCGATATCTGATGATTAGGATAATAAGAAATATGGTATTCGGGAATTCGATGTCTAAATTTCGAAAAACATAGGGCGCCGATAGATCCAAGCATTATTAAATTATGCTGCTGTTTTTTTTAATTATTACCTACTCAAATGAAGAATTAGTTTAAACAAGTAAGTGTGTCTTCTCCTTCAAATTATTCTTAAGAAAAGCCTCAGTCTCTAAGTGCGAAGATACTAGGAATAGATGTATTCATTTTTCTTTGTGCTGTTCTTGCTATTCTTAGAATTCTTAAGTTAGAAAACCTATTTCCCGCTCCTCCTGCTTTTTATTTAAGATTTTAAAAAATTCTGTCCAGTGTTTTCTTCAGATGCCGAAAGCATCTCACTTTCGATTTTACTGTCTAAAAAACAGATTGGAGCAGCTGGTTTCCAAAGAGATTCAGCAATTGTGCGCCATAAAGGTAAAAAAAGAAAAATAAAATAATCGGATTCACTAAATCTCATAATTTTAATAAAAATGGTGGGCAGTTGTAACAGTTTCAAGTATTGTTTATATGGTCAGCCATCTTTTTGAAGATTTGTCACTATTGGTATCTTTGACAAAGTAAGAGGCACGCAAATTAAATTTTATTGTACCAGCATAAGGAAAGCAAATCAAAGATAATATCACCTAAAGAAATGCGTCAAGTTCGTTTCATTAAATTAAAGTTATAATATTGGTATTAATTTCAAGGCTATATATTTTGAATTATATTGAATCTTTCCGTAAAGGAAGAATTTGAAATATCTATGATCAATAGATATATAAAAATTATTGACATAACATTACTTACTTAATCATATAGTACTGTTTACCACCAGATTCCTCACCCATAGTATCCCCAAAGTCTTTGAGTTTTTTGCGGTATCCGGCTAGTTTTTCGGCCAATTTGGTTCTAACATCTGGTAGAGCAGCTTTGATATGTGATTTCAAAGTTCTTTGCAGCATTTTCTGGAGGTAGGGTGTTCCCATACGGTCCGCTAGGTGTCTGGAAAAGAAAGATAATATGGTTCCTGGTAAAATAACTGTCCATAATCTGTCATTTTGCAGACCTTACATTTAACGAAATCCATCGTGCATCGCATTATGTAGGATTTTGCAACCTATATTACTGGTGAGCAGATTGGAAATGAAATAAAAACAGATAAAATTAATGGACTATCTAGACACATTCAAAACTTATTAATCAATATTAAATTTCAAATTTGGAATTTCCAGATTTGTGAAATGGAGTCTATTGTCTTTTCAAAATTTTGTATTTGCTGATGGAGATATTGTATGAAAAAGGCAGATAAAATTCACGAATAAACCAGGCACATTCAAAAGTCCAGATTTCTTTTACTCTTTCGAAACTGGAAATTGTGAATTCTTAAAATGTATACTCATTGTATTTCAAAAATTCTGTATTCGTTGGAAGGGGAGTTAGGATATAAAGTAAGGCAGATAAAATTCAAGAATAAGTCATACCATTCGGAAATTTAGATTCCTCTTACTTTTCCAATCTAGAAATTTAGGTTTCGGGAAATATAGATGCATTATTTCCTCTAACTTATTATTAAATCCTTGACCTAAGAATTTACTTAACTTCCTGATTGAATGACACATTGTAATTGAGACATTTTTTATTATTTTAACTTTTCTAATAATGTAAGGGTATTTGAGATATTGAAGTGTTTTAAATAATTTTCACTACGTGAATTACTTAATATTTCACCTAATCGTACATTTTAAACTGAAATTTCAGTAATTCGATGTGCGAGTCAGACTTACTTTTGTATGCCAAGAGATTGAGAAAAATAGATCATTCAAATATCATATAAATTTATAATTTTCAGAGCATACATTATTCAAGTGAGATATCAAAAGAGAAAATCAGAAATCCCTACCAAAACACTATTGATAAGATTTTTAAAAAATTATTGACTTGTTAGACGATTTGCCCTTTTTTACATTATTTGCCATGTTTCTGTCTAATATTTTAGTAAATTATTGATTTAAAAAAGATATTTTTATATTCCATATTTTTTGAGGTTGTTGCTAAATATTACATGAGTGTAATAGTTTCAAAATCTTTCTGTAAAAGTACACGTATTTCTAATAATGTAAGGGTATTTGAGATATTGAAGTGTTTTAATTGATTTGTGTATGTCGTAAAATTATTAAACAGATAAATGGGTTAAATTAAAATTGAACTTAGTGATTTATTGATGAATCTCAATGGATTTCTGAGTTATTATGTTCGTAGACTAAAAAAGTGTTTGATAGATAAAATTCAAAACATGTGCTTTACGGATTCAGAAAGGTTTGAAACTTAGAAAGTGGTCAAAATCTAAATGTCATTTTTTTTTTTTTTTTGCAATAAAAATACTTTTTTGCAAACTTCGCATAAGAAAAAGTAAAAACGTACATATCTTCGCTTTTTTTACCAACTTCAATATCCTTGGAACGGTAAATTTTCAAATATAATTTTTTAAACATCATTTTTTGTTTTTTTATATATTTCATCACTTCCCAATTTTTAAGATAAAGACGAACTTATTAATATAACGCTAACTTAACAACAAGGCAAAAAATCTATAAATTTATTTATTGCATAGTAATTAAGTTAATAAAAACAAATTTTAATTATTTCATATTAATTATTTCCAGAGAAAGCCTTTTTATTCTTACCTGTAGCAAGCTTTCTCTGTAAAGAACCTTCTCTCTTTATCTAGGATATACTGAATATCTCTTCCTTCGTCGATGTCCAGTTGGCTCCTATTTAGCACTCCAACCCAACCTTTGATATTGTAAAATATTATCACAATTAGCATTAAGAAAACTGTATGATAGAAAGAAGATTCAGAATTCATAGGCAAAACAAAATTATAAAAAAATATATAAGACTTGATGCTGTCCAAGATTAAAACTCTCTGATGTGTAATTTTTTAAACATAAAAACTATTTTGCTATAAAATATTATAATTCTTTTATCATCGGCAGACGTTTTTTTTTTTTTTTTTTTTTTTTGTATTACTAATACAATGAAATTTTTTTATCGGCTGAAATGTTTTAAGGTAAAATATTATATGAAGCAGGTGATTTAAAAAAAGGCTAACTGCTGACTTTTTTTTAACGTTTGGAATATTTATTATATTAGCCCTGTAAATTTTGTTCATAAAATCTGAAATATAAAAAAAATTTCAAGGAAATATTTATTAAAAAATTTATTGTTCATGAATAAAAAATTTAAAAAAAATAATCGCAAATTTCAAGTTATCGTCTGAGAATATTTTTTTTCGATGAATTACTTGGAACTAGAAAGTGATATTTGAAACTGAGAATCGAAACAGAGACGTTTTGCTTTGAACTTTGATGGTTATGAATCAAAATCCAAATGAACACGTTCTGTGTTTGGAGTTGAGTGATGCGATTGAGAATCTCCAACACATTGCATACGTTTATTCTTTCTTCGTACCCGTTGTAAAACTATTTTACGTTCATTAGCTTCTAATTTTATATTTATATCATTTGTTTTTGTTGGTTGAAGACTTTGTTTCTGAAATTTTGATTGAGGGTTTTATTCCCACTTCTATTTGCTTCTTCGTTCCCTTTCTTTTTTTCTTTACAGGGCTACATCGGATAAAAGCTTAGGACACTCCATTTATGATTTATTCCTTGCCAACACGATTTCGAGCTTCAAATCCCCTTAATCAAAACAACCACATGTTCTTTTTCGTCCTCGTTTCCGTTTCTTGGCTCCTGATAACGTAAGTAATGTAATGTGATATCATTCACAGGACATCAAGTAAAGTGCATCGATGCCAGTCGTAAAGAGAATTTTTGCAAAAATGAGGTCGAAAACCTCGCTCAAAAATTCAAATTATTTCAAATTTGAAAGCCTGTACTCGCGAATCACTCGGAGTAGAAACGTGAAACTCGTATCGTTACGCGTATTTTGGCGAGTTCTATCGAACGATAGGAGCAAATGCAATCTAACTTGAATTTTTTGAGGCTTTAACAATTTTTAACTTCACATTTTTAGGCTTTAAAAAATTTTGTCTTCACTTTTCGAGCTTCTATTATTTATTGCCAAAATCACTTATTCAATTACTATTTCAATTATTTTTTCAAAACCTTCTAACGAAAGCAGGATCCTGTTCTCAACGATAAAATGATAAATGCAAAATAAATATTTTTTTTTATAGATAAACTATTAATTCTCTCGGCTTTCAAAGTTTCTTTTACAATTTTCTCATGTGTTTTGGCAACAGCTGTTTGTATGCATTTCTATTCCTTCTTTCGTATGCACCACAATAAAAAAAAAATATTCTATTTGTTTATGAAAGCTTTTTTTTTTTCGTTTTTTTGTTTCAATTTGAACGATGGAAATATGTCTTCATTTGTCAGTCTTAAAATTAATTTAAAACAAATAAGAAGCCTTAGCATAAAAGAGAAATTAATAACTAATTTTAAATTAATAATTACTTTTATTTATTATCTGATAAAAATGAATTAAAATAAACTAAAATTCAAAAAATAGCTGTAGAATAGCTCGAAGTTAACATTGATTTTAAAGCTTTTAATTTTTTAAATAAATCATAATTCAAAGAAATATAGTGCAAGATATGTACATAAATGAAGATGGCCCCATTGAAATACAAAATTTTGGATCATTAGAAGATATTGAAATATTTTCTAAAAGATAGCCGTGTTATTTCGAAGTTACGGCAGAAAAATTGCTATATCTTAATTCTTTGCTTGGATGAATAAAAATATTTTTTAAAATTAAGCTTTTAACAAAATTAAAAGATAATAAATGCATTTTTTTTCTAGAATATTTTTATTTAGCATAAAATTAAATTCAAATTAAATTTTAAAGAATTATAAAGCATGAAACATTAAAATAATCTTAAAATGATAATTTTTAAAACAGTATAAAAAATTTAAAAAAATACATCATTTTTTTTAAATTAAAAAATATATATTATGTTTATATTACAAAGTATATGCATGAGATACTTTCTAGCTCTAAGTCAATAAATAAAAAAAATTTAAAAGAACCCATCATGACAATCAAGCACTTTTCGAGACTGAAAGAGAAATTTTCTCAAAACATTTTATGAAAAATACCTCTTTTCAGGGTGACCTGTCGATTTTCAAGGATATCGCGGGCATCTGTCCCTTCGTCCATAAGGTC
Organism: Argiope trifasciata; assembly: GCA_026543055.1. NCBI lineage: Eukaryota > Metazoa > Arthropoda > Arachnida > Araneae > Araneidae > Argiope > Argiope trifasciata. Next base: position 436,147 of record JAPMOQ010022051.1, read on the forward strand.
CAACTTAGTCAATACACCTATGGTCCTTAGTCCTGAAAAACATCACATAAGAGGCTCAAAGGAAAGCGGAAACAAAAAAAGATAGGAATATTTCTGTTTTTGTACTAAAAAAGAAAGGAAGCAACTTTCCATCTTTCTGCTTTGTGCTGATAGTTTATTTTTATAACTGTGATAACATCGTTGCGAATCTGCAATATGCCTTCCATGCACAGTTAATTTCATTATGAAGAAGAGCATTTCACAGCTGCTTAAAGAATGTTGAATGAATGACAGATCAACGTCCCTAGTCTATTCAACAAACCTGACAACCATTTAGTGATTTGGCGAAAAAAATTTGTTGACTTTGGTATCATCAAATGGAAACTTTCTTAAACGATAGGAATTTGAGAAATATTTCGATTAAAGATGAATATACCTTTTCTAGATACGCTAAATTTTCTAGATACGCTAAATAAAAATACGCTATTTACAGCTCAAAGTAGTAAAAGAGTTCATATTTTTTGAGTGCTGATCTCCAGTGTATTCTCTGAGAGCCCTTTGTTTTATTACAATTATTTATCATTCTGATGTTATCTATTGCTCCTTGTGTAACGGTTATTTCTACAAGTTTTTGTAGTATAACTTGTTAAAGTTTCTATAATTTTGTGTGTACTTCGTTTATGTTTTGTAACCTGTGCTTTGTATTTTCATGTATAATAAAACACTGTTATCTGTTATTGAGCCTGTTTTGCTTTTCACTGTTAATCCATCATATTGTATTTTCCATAACAAAATATAATATTAAAATTGATTAAAGTTTTGTAATTAGGAAGTAATTAAAAGATTATATTTTACTTTGTGGGTCAACTGTCCTGGCGATTTCTAAGGCGTCTGAGGTGGCCAGATCCTGGTTGGCTGGAGACACCGCCAAGATAAGTGACTCCGGTTGCCGGATATAGTTCAGGACCATATTTCTCACTTCTAAGATGTTACCCTCCGGTTGTCCGTCCACTGCCACTCTCACCAGTCCGGGTAGATCGACCAGAGTCAATTTTAACACTGTAGTAAAAAGAATCAATTAATGATTGGCCATTATAGAATTTAGATTATTTTAATAAAGAATGGCGTTTTTTAGACTATTTGTAAATTATGTTATGCGAAAATCCTTACGCACAAAATGCGGGGCTTCTTTGGATACAGATCTTCAAAATTAGGCATGTAGTTTTAAGTTTAGTTCCTTACTAAGAAGCTTTTCATTTATAATTGCAATTAATTTCAAATTGATCGAAATTTTAAAGTTTTTCCTCATTGTCTGCTGAGCATATTATCGCAGTAAAACAATTTTCACACCATCTTAAAACAATTAATTTTTCGGTGATATCAGTTTTGTTCCACAGCATTTTCTCCTGAATTCTTATTTTTTTTAAACTGATTATACAAAAAAATCTGAAATAATACTTTCTAATACTGTAATCAAATTCAAACTATTTATATATTTTTTTATCAAATCTCAAAGTCCTGATAACATGCAAACCGTTTCAAATCATAAATTTATAAAGAGGGAAAGAGAAAATTTCTGGTTGACCACTTCCATTACTTACTAGAAGAAGGGGAAGAAATTCTGTATATCTTATTTTTACAAATACCTATATCAAACAATTATTAAAAGTTGTGAACCAGTTGGAAGAATCCTAAACTATCTGGAACCTGGTAATGTATTACTAAATAAGCTGCCCTCATTGGATTGGATTAACAGAACTCACGAGCTAACACGCCATGAATTAAGGATGTCACCAAATTATTTCAAATAGTTGTAAACTTTCTACTTCAATCTTTTGATCTTTATTTTGTATCCTGTCATCAAAAGCTTGCAGGATTAGCATTTACAGTCTTTATGTATCTTTAATCTTAATTTACAGCGTGATGTATCTTTAATCACAAAATATACTCGACAAATATTTTGCTAACTAATATTGATGCAAATGTTCTTTTATAATATCGTCATTAATGATGCTATAAAAATTTTTTAATTGAAAAGGGGACAAGGTGAATGAAAAAATATCTTTATTAGAAACCAAAATAAAACTCAATAGGCGGTGTAACATAGATCCCGTCTTTTAGGTAGCAGAATTATGTCTTTGTTATAGAAAAATACTGTTTGATTCTTGAGAAAGTCCTGCATAGCTTCCTACACTCAGCCGTTCGAACGGAAATTTGCGCCTTGTAATGATCTCTTAAGTTATCCGAAGGTATGAAAGTCACAGGATGACAAATCTGATTAATAAGGCAGGTGTTCTAACACACACCAAAGGAATACTTTTATGGTCGTGTTGGTTTCAAGACGCGCATTGTCAAGGAGAAGAATTATTTTTTGGATGAGAAGGCCTGGTAAATTTCTTTTGATAGCTTTCCGTATTATAATATTGTGTTGAATTGATAGGGCTTTCCTAGGACAGAAAATCCATCAAGAGTGATCCACAGCAATCGATGAATCCGAAATCGTATTGTGCACGTTATTCTGATCTGGATTCATCCATGTTACATCCATCCGTTGTTACATTACACTTTAGTTATTAATGAAGCAAGTATAGCACAACTTTATTTTCAATCAATTTCCTTAGGCACGATCAGATTTTACCGTTGAATTACGTATGCAGTGTGCACCTCGTACCGGCCTTTATATCTCTGTTCAGAGAATATGCTATTGCTGTCGTCATTCTAGCGCAATTGCAAGTGTCAACTTTTCGTTTGGACAACCCTTATACATAACTTTTTTAAATCTTATGTTTCTTTCTTTCCAGAATAAATAAAGTAAAAAATGTTAAATTTTTATGATTTTTTTTTATTTTGCTAAAAAAATAAGTATTGCTAACTGCCAGATTATTAAAGTTGAGATTTGTACATGCCTCTTTTAAGAGATTGCCATGAAACGATGAATAAATTAAAAATAATGGTAATACCAAAATTTTAATTAAAAAATGTGATTAGCAATAACCTCTAAAAACTTACCTCTGGGAGAGTAAATTTTAAGCTCTATGGGCACAGAAGAGAAGCTATGTCTGGGAGGCATCTGGGCGATGATTTCCTCTTTCACTGCGTTGAAGTCTGGAAATTTCTGATTCTCTCGGTGACCGAATACGGCGTATTCTAACAGAAGATAGGAAAGATAAAATAACCAGGATAATAATATCGGATAAATTTCCTGGATATAATCAAACATGAAAAGTCAAATTTTTTATTTCATTGTTTAAAAGCTTATTCAGAAATGATATCTATGCAGGTAATTAAGTTTTTACTGGTGTTTTAGGAATCAATATAAAATAAATATTTCGTGAATTTGAAATCAAAATTTATTGGCATTTTTTCAGTCAAAATGTTACAAGATATCCAATTTTGTTCTTATTTATTTTGTATCCACTAAAAAGTTAATTCCTTCAATATAAAATGCCTCTGTTTGAAAAGGTTTTTATTTTTAATTTTACGAAATTAACAAAGATCTCTAATGCAGAATATTCATAAATTTACACTGTAAATAATAAGAAACTTTCTATTTCAGGTTACGTTCATGTTATTTTTGAGAGATAAGGGCTTTTATTTACGTTATTTAAGCCAAACAAAACTTTTTAAAACATGATTCGAATATTTTTCCAGCAGAAGAGATATATTTCAAAACATTCCTTTCGAAATTTCTGATTTTCCTTTCAGTTATTTTCTTCTGTTTTTATTATTATTTTGCTTTAGCTGAAAACAGAATTAAGATTTTTTGTTCAATTTCTATTTTCATATAATCCCTAAAATATAACTGCAAAAGGAAATGTTTGTGGGCCATGTTTATTGGCATTCTATTGGACAGCCCATTTAACTTCAAATGCCAAAATCGGCTTATAATTTACATAACTTTAATTTCTCAAACGAATTTGAGTAGTAAAATTCTATGTTTATTCATTTATTTTGTGTTTGCCAATTGCCTTTAAAAGTGACGATGATATCGTGTCCGTGTTTCCACGGAAAGGGGGTGCAGTATCTTCTAAGAGTAAAGATCCCTGAGCTCTGAGTGGACAAAAGTCTGACTTCTAGCTCATATGAAGAAGACACACACATTCGCTTGCACAACCCCTTTTTACAGGAAGGGCTCATTCAAGCATCTCATAGATAGAACACACGGAAGAACAACCAAGCCCGAACCGAGACTCGAACCCGGGGCGCCCAGATCACGCGGAAGACACGCTACCTCTAGGCGAGGACGCCGGTGCCTTTAAAAGCGATATATAACTTTACATATGGAGTCATTTGTTAAATCTGCCTTAAAAAATTATAAGAAAAGGAAAAGTAAAACTTTCAAGAAATAAAAGAACAACCAATCGTACCTTCGCCTTGTGTTGGATAGAGCTGAATTAATGTTGGTCTTCGGGTAACAACTCCACAGCCTCTAGGTAAAAATTCCCTGCAACAACACATCATTTATCCTTAATAATATAATACTATATTACAATGGATCTCCTATATCTCTCAATCTGTCCGTATATTGTTTGCAAGAAAAATGAATTCGTCACGTTAAGGTAATAAAATCTGAAAAGCTTATTGGTACATGTTTAAGATTACCCTTGGCTTACTGATAATCTTACTAATAAGTCGAGGGTAAAATTTTGTTAGTACAGCAATTATACTACACGTAAAAAATAAACCAATAAAATTAGTACATCAAATTTCATTTATCACACTGACCTTCCCACAATGTTCTCCAGGACACTGCTCTTCCCAGCGCTCTGCGATCCCACCACGACGATCTGGGGCAGTGAAAGGTCTAAACTGTACCCGTTGGCGACCAGCTTGCTCTGCAGGTCATTCATCATGTCGATGAGATCGCGCTCCCGTTCCTGCTCATTTTCTGAAAAATAAAGTTAGCATTAAAAATGCACTCCTCTTATTGGTTAATCAGTTTCTATCTTGTTTGAGATATCCATATTATTAAAATGCTGTAGCTATGTATGGGAAAATATGAGATAGCTTATATCATGCCATCAACCTCCACGTAATCGTTCCGGCTCCATGACAGACAGAAGTGAAGGGAAGAAACGAAAACAGTTGCCCGGGAAATGAGAGATATTCGTTATATTTGTGTAAAAGATGCAGAGGAAACTCCGAGACAGGATTATAAGTGAGTATAAATGATTTTAAATTTGAATTTTAAAGCAATTTATATGTATAACTCTAATTTACTCAAAACGATAGAATTAAATCAGCGTTATGAAACAAAGTAGAATTGTCAGACTTAAAGATGAAGCTTACTTAAAGATGATAGCTTATTGAATCATTTCTTGGAACATTTATTTCTCGTTTGAATTCCTTCCGGTTTAAGAATAATTAAATAATTAAACAATAAATTTAAATAAATATATTTATTTTACTGCATTTTATGTTTACATTTAAATTCTAGAGGTGAGAACTGTGCTTTCCATGGAACAATTTATGGTCATAAAAAATCAATTTAATGATGATTAATTGATATGGAAATATGAAAAGCACCTTACAATGCACAAGTGTACCTTACATTCAGCGCACATGTAGCTGGTCTTCTTTGTTTGAACCTTTGTCCTGCCTTTTCTACATCATCAATAGTTGGAAACTAAATTTGTCTTTTAATTTCCTGCACTAGATAAGCGCACATCATCTGAAACTACACATTTCTTTGCTTGGAAGCTAACTGGAAAACCTTTCCGTTTCTTGAGATAAAATCCGTCTATTAGCTATCGAACTTATGCTGTATTGAATGTTAACTGAAAGTATTCTCTTTCCACTCAAGGAGATAAATGTAATGCTTACAAATTATATACTTCTGTCTCACCTGAATCAATTGAAGGTTGTTAGTGTATTCCTTTATTAATAAAGAAAATTCCTCTCTTCTGGTTATCGTATAAAGTAGAACATATATCTTTTAAATACTGACTGGAAATGTTCGACATTCAGCAGATCAAAATAATCTACCTTTTAATTCCTAAATAAGTATTAAGACCTTCAAGGATTGTTTGTCAGGTTCATTATATTGACAAATAATAAAACAAAGAGAATATAATTTTTGTTGTGTGTTTAAATTGCAATCAAGAGTCTAGTTAATGTTTCATTTGATGTATAATTACAACCACAGATTGTATGCACATTTTAATTAAAATAAACATTTGCGTCTTTCGATTCTTCTCTGGATATTTTCTTTTCTTCTATTGATAAAAGTAGTGATAACCAAAAACTTAGAAAATCTATTTAGTGCATTATTATAAGAAAACCACCCTATCTAATATATAACTCACTTATCATTTTTGCCGACCAGCTTGTTCGCTTAAATTATTATTTTTTTAGATTGTTAAAAATTAATTTGAAGAGTATATACAATTTTTTTAAAATCATTTTGTTATTTGATAAGATCGAAAAATAAGAATTACACTTAATAAATCAAAAAAATTATAAATCATGAAAGTTTAAAAGTATATATAAGGGGAAATAATTGTGAAAGTTTAAATTTTGCTTCGAATTAATCATTCATATAAAGAATTTTTTTCGAGTCTCTTCAATATTGGCAAAAGCACACTGACCGGATATTTTGACAGGCGACTTTAAATTTCTTCATAACATTTATAATTAATTGTTACAAATTGTACATTACATTTTAGAAAATATTAAAAATAAATTAAACATTGTACAGAGATGAAACTGGCATTATTGAAAAGGAGAATTCTTTAGTTTTTTAAGATAACTCAAAAATCATCTTTGTGGGATAATGGTTGTAGAAGATATGTTCGTTAGTTTAAATAGATAAGTCATAGCAGTTACCAATCAATCAATAGTTAAGTCTATTGTCGAGCTTAATTAAACTTTATGTGGCTTTTGCTTGTGAATTTATTATACTTCTTTCTTCTAAGTAAATAAATATTTTACCCAGCCTTATTCAAAATATTTCTAATAATATTTTTCAGTTTCATCAATTAAATTAAGGACGACTGAAAAAACATTAAAGAAAACTGCCTGAAACATTCAAATAGTAATTGTTTATATTTAACTGCTGTCATTCGATAATATCTAATAAGGAGGATTTTTTAGACTTGCACATTAGCATTCTATATATAGAGAGAGAGATTCTCAAAATTGATTAGAATTTATACAATGTGAAGCTATATAAAAAATAACCTTAATATAAAGATTCGTAATAATATCAAGATTTTCAATGATCGCGGTTCCTTCGCATAATTCTTCCAAGAAAAAATGTAATCCATAATTATTGAACTTGAAAGGGAAACATAATTGTATCAAAATAAACCGAGTGACAAAAATATTTTTTATTATCTTGGATGTTCAGCAGAGGTCTGGAATCCATTTTATTTATTTATTGAATCATTTAATTCCTTCATTTGCCTTACTTGAATCATCCGGTAGATTATCTCACAAATGTACCCGAGATAAGTGATAAACAAAGTCTCGTGATGTTTGAATCATGCTGTCATAAGAGTAGTGAAGGGACGCGAGTGTTTGAGTACATTTGGTTGATAAAATTCCGTGATAGTTTTCAAAACGGTTATAAAATATTATAACAAAAAATACACTAGTAGATTTAATTCATGGCCCTATGGTGTTAAATCTATTTAAATTTGCAATTCGTTTCACAGCTTGCTAGAGCCAAGGAAAAAATTGTATTCAGTGTAATTGTGGAAATATGCACTTCTTCCTGTTAGTTGATTATAATAACTTGCCCATTGAAAACTAATAGCCACAAAACTAATATGTACGTTTTAAAATGCTATAATTTTAAATTTATCTTTCAAAAAAAAGGCTATTGTTTTTTCAGATAATTGTATTTGCTAATAAAATATGGCCATAATGATTTGGAATAACCCTTGAAAAAGACAGTTTTCCCTGACTTCAATTATCTCGGGGGGGGGGGCTCGAAATGAGGATGAGTTGCTTCCGGCATAGTGGTTGATTTTTGCCACGAAAACGTAGAGATCTGGCTCTTCCCATTTATGATTTGATGTATTTCCTTAAGGAAGGGACGTACCGTTGCCCTTAGGACTCAACCACAGTTCCTGCTAGTTTTATTGTCTCGGCAGTCTGTTTCATTCAGCATTATTTATCCGTATGCCTTCGGGCGCGTCGGAGAGTCAATGATATGTCTTGATTTTTAAAAAAAACTCCATTATTATTTCGATTTTTTCTTTCTTATATAACTTAAGAGAACAATTCATATTAAATAAATAAATAAATAATATAAATTAAAATTCATAAAAAAATATAATTTTCTGAAAGAAAATTTTTCATTTCTAACTTTAACTATAAATATAAAGAGATCTATTTTAGGCCTACATTATTGTAAGTCGTTGCAAGGTTTCATTATCAAACAGTTTAAATAAACTATTGCCTCTGACTCAATTCGTGATCTTTTGATAAGTTTATAAGGTTTAATTTCGGTAATCCTTTTTCACATTTTGATATAGGCTAAAAAAATCATTGCACAAAGTAAAACAACTTAAAGTTATATTTTTGATACCTTAGAGAGTTGCTCCTGTCATGCAAATATAATATGATCTCTACTGAATCTACTGGAGATTAAAATATTGAGCTCTTTTTATAATGATATAATTTTGAATATTTTTCCCAAGAAACCCTGATATAAGTGCTTTTAACAAATCCCTAATAAATACGACCCTGATTAACTAAAACAATCCTTACTTGCGATTAGTTTTTCCGATTTCAAAACACTACTGAATTTGACCTGATTTTTTTTTCTTTTGATTTATAGTAAATGAATAATCTATATATTTTAAATCATTGGCAACATCAAATAATAATCTCGCAGCCCCAACCACTATTCTGATTTTATTGCTTTTTATAACATTTCAGATTTTATGGCGTTTAGTTATATCACTAATGGCTGCCAACTTTCTTCTACTTACTCCATTTCTTTGCATAATCCTCCAACTCCAATCGATTTCAACACTTGCATGTGTAGCTTACCAAACAGAAAACTCTATGTTTATCATGCGGTTGTAATTTAAAAGAATAAAAGAAGACGTGACTAAAAGATGGTTCATCATTCTTAGCTGATGTTAATAAATTAAGGTTATTAGTATGGCAGGTGAAGAGTTCGTCGCCAAAGACGGCTGGTTTATCTAAATAAATAAATTAATAATGGACAAATTAAATTAAATAAATAATCATTACATATAAAAAATTATAATCTTTAACTATAAATAAAATATCTTATTTGTTCTCCCACTCTTTCCCCATTCTCATATATGGTGTACAGAGAAACTATTGTAATTGTAAAAAAAGAAACTGAATTAGGGATTTTAACGAATATTCATGTTATAGATCTCCTGAGTTCAAAACAGACACCAACATGTTAAAAAAAACTTTGAACTATATCAATAAAGGTACATTATTTTGACGCCAAATTTGTAGATTTCTGTCAACTTTTAAGCAAATTCCGTTCAAAGAAAGACCAGCTGTTTGAATATAAGTTAATGCGATGCCTACAAGAGGAAGAGAACGAAACAGATATAAATTCATCACACAGATATAATATCTATAATATACCTATCAAATTTTAACTCAATTCAAACAAGAGGTTGACCATCTGTCAGTCTGTACTTTTAGAAACTTAAGTGCGATAATTCAAAAACGTAATGATTAAATGTATGAATTTTGGCATGGAATTTTGTGGCTATAGGTGTAGCTTTGTGACAAACTTTTGTTTCAGTCAGGAAAGAACACATCTAAAGATTCAACTATTAACCTAGATTCAATTCAGTTTTGCGACACTTTGAACCATGTGCCAAGGATTAAATACCAAAGATAACCCAATAGATACAGTAAAAATGTCAAATTCACGCCAAAGGTTAATATTTCGTTACTTTTGTACAAATAGAAATCGTTTTCAAGTCTTTTTGCTACCAAAATTTCGTTTCTGATATGAACTTGTTCTTTGCTCTATTCAAATAAGAGTAATTCCGACAAAGCATTCAATTTGCAATTAACACTTTTTTTCAATGTTATAAAATCGCATGAAATACAAAAGATTGGAATTTAAGAACTGTTGTTATTATTATCATTTTCTTTACAAGATAGTCAGTCAAATCGTGGCTCACTGGCAGATTTCTAAACCGTATAAAAGTTAAAAAAATAAAATAACAATAAATTTTGAGGAAAAATATTTACTTCTCCTAGTTAAAAAATTCAAAATAATAACTTTTGTAATTTATTTTGAATAAAATATTCATCAATTATTCTATCGGTCTTGAACTCTCATATGAATCCTTTTATTAATGTAGATAATTTATTATCAAAGAATGTAACGTCTCTCCCCCCTCCAAAGAAACAGCTAGAAATAAAATCAATCTTTTAATCATTTTGATAGAACAATGACGTTAAAAACATCATAACTGTAAAGATAAAGATTAGGAAACTATAAAGAATTGCTGACAGTTAGGAAAAATTCGAAAGAAAACTGATAAGCAAGTTTATATTTTTATGACATTTAAACAAAACAACTAAATTCTATGTATATAATATTTTATATATATATTTGGAAGAGAAATAAAAGTTATTTTTTCGAAAATATAACTGGTATAAATTTTGAATATAAAATTTAAGTATTATTCTTTGTAATAACGCATGCTGATAAAAATGCAAAACCAAAGAGTACAGAAAATCATAAATATTAGTAGAACGATGTTGCCATGAGTAGATAATGAATAAATCATTTGCAATAAGCGAATAATGTATAAAATAATATTTAAATGCAAATTTTCCATAAAGGAAACAAATAGAATACTTTCGTAGATCTATAATAAAACATTGATAAGTGAATTTATGCTTTTTGCCTTTTTCAGTGGATGATAATTTATTACTTAGAAAAGTAAGGGAACCATATTAAAAATTCAAAAAAGTCTTCTATAAAAGAAACAAATGGAATATTTCCAAAGAATTTAGTAAAATAGTAATAAATTTTTTTTATTCTTACATTTTTCAGTTGATCATAATTTATTATTTAGAAAAGGGAGAGACACATATAATTTTTTTTAAAAAAATCTTCTATAAAATAATTAAATGAAACATTTTCGTATATATGTAGTAAAACATTATCAAGGAAATCTTTCTGTTGCATTTTTTGTAGTAGATGATAGTTTATTACTTAGAAAAGGAAGAGACTCATTTTAAAAATTCAAAAAAAAAAATCTTTCACATATGAAATATTTTCATCAACATGCAGTAAAATATTAATAAGGGAATATTAGCTTTAATATTTTCATCAGATGATAATTTATTATTTAGAAAAGTGGTAGACCCATTAAAATTTAAAGAAAATTAGTATATGATTTAAGTTATAATCAATTGTTTTAAATATTAATTATGCAAGCCTGACTGATTTAAAGTCAGGACTATCAAAATTTTAAGAAGTTAATTATTTCTACAAAAAGATAAAATCGTGATTATAAATCATTGATTCTGAAATTTATTTTTATGAAGATTTACGCTCACCTTCATTTTGCCTTGGAGCGCCGTTTGTAACATTTCTATTTGTAGCCATTTTTGACAGGACTCCGAGCAGAACAGCAGCTACGATTCAACTAGATTAAAAGTGAAGAGCGAGTTTGTGACTGCCTTTGGTATTAACCTTCGTGTCTGCCTATCAGAATTAACCTTTGCACTTCACATGGGTTCAAGCGATAGCAAACTGACAAGAGATGCAGTTTCACTCTTTTAATCGTATATTCCCACTTTATTACATGAAGAGTATGTACTTTATATTTTAAAAAAAGGTTATTTACTTTCATTTTAAGGAAATATAGATATTGTTTACATAAGACTGAGCACATCGACAATTTAATCCTAGAATGCATAACTTTTTATTTTTTGCTACAAAATAATATGCGTGTTTTCTTTAAGAAAATTACTAAAAAAATTTCAAATTATTTGTTTTCTGGAATTTTTTTAAATTAAAAAGCTCCAAAGGACTACATTATGAAATAAGCAATATCCCAGTGAAAGAAATCACATTATAACAATTCTGCACTAAAAAATAAGTTTCTTTTTAACTATATATTTTTTACAATGCAAAATTTTTATAGTATTTTTAAGAGTAAAACTGTTTATGCAACAATCATTTGTTGTTTTCCAAGCTTCCAGTTTAAATCTAACTCTAGCACTTAAATTTTAATTTATCTATACGTTTTACATCTCCTTGCAATATAAAAAATAAGTAATTACATTTATTTGCTAACATGATGGTTCAAAATCACAAAACACTACATGATTGTATCATAAATATTCTTGAAAAATTGAAATTAATTGATTTTACACTTATATCTGAAAAATGTACTTATACATTCTTGCTTATGTAAAAGTAATTATTCAATAATTCTTGAATCCATAGGAATGAATTTTAGTATGTGTTTTTTACAACAAAATTACAGTTAGGTATCAAATTCTTGAAATCCTACTCATCGAATAATAAATCGTGTTCCATTTACATGTGAACATGATAATTTTAAACATATAAGTTTAATGAATGAAAACCATATCTGGCATTAGGGTTCAATTTTAACATCAATTCACCCGAAATTTCACTTAATTTTAGTCAATAAAAATTTTAAATAAAATTTTTTAAAAATATCCTGATGCACACATTTTTTTTAAATTATAAAGGTACTTGGTAAATTCTATTCCAGCTCTTTCGATTGTTCGTATAGCCAAAGAAGTAAAAGGTATCCATAATAAAGTGGTTTTGTTGAATTTATTGATATAAATTACAGTTTTTAAACTGCTAAATAAAAATGCTACAAAAAATAAAGGATATCGACCAAAATTCCAATTAGAAAAAGGTATTCTATCCCATTAAAAATACAGGAAAATGTTTCATGAAGTTGTCTGTAAAATTGGAAGAGATATTTATGTTAAAAATTATCGATTTTGCAAGACTTGAAATAGAGTTCACTCAGAAGTTGAAAAATTTGTTTGAAATATATTTGAAAGTGGCCATTTCAAATATTATTCATGCCTACTTTCTTCTTGGCTTTACTTTTCTTCCACCGTTTCTATTCTTGAGAAAAACTGCATGGTAACTGCAAGCAGAGAATATGTTTTTAAATTTTGGACAAGCCCTTTTTCAAGTCGAAGGAACTTGATAATTTTAATCCCAAATACCTCCGTTAAATATTGTAGAACAACTTTCTTGAAATTATTTCTGGAGTTTTTATCATGATGTAGTTTACATTTTTTTAACTGGAAATTTTGGCTCATCTGGCTTATTTTTCAAGTTATTTCTTTCACTTCCTTATATCACCTCTAGATGTTCTCTACTTGTTTCAATAAATTTAACATAGCATTTATATAGGCCCATGTTACTTCCTGACAATATGAGATGCCGCTTTAAATTTAAAGGGCTTAAAGGGATTTCGTCACTCACCTTGTCTAAATCAAATATGTTAAATCGGTTTCAGAGATTCAATCTTTTTTGCATTGACTTAGAATGAATTTTTAAGGGATAAGAATGCCTTACAGTCTTTAAAATGTGTCAATGATAAATCGATATTCATAATGACTTAAAACAATTCATTGTCCTTGTCGAAGCTCATGATAGCTCAAATGTAGGTGCGGATCGTCCATTAGGTTTGAAGAGTTACAGCAATCCTTGAAGTTTAAACTTAAAATTGTATTTTGCTTTTTTTTTACCTAAGTTAAGTGCTTTTCCACTTTGAGAATTCTATAGTTAACGAAAAAAAAAACCCCAAAACAATATAAATTTGAATGTAGGACAAAAAGATAAATCAAATCCCCAAATTTATCAACCCAGGGGAGAATATCAGAACTAGAAGTTTGATAAATATAAGCCCCGCTGTTAACACAACTAATTGATTGATTTGAAAACCAAAAGCAATCATTCCTCTTTTTGAATTTTGGGATATTAAAACTTCAGAGAGTCAGAACCGGTTTGAAAGGCGAGCATTTGACCTTTAAAAAAAATCTAGAATATTATAGAAAATTTTCTTTATTCTCACAGGTTCTCCCCCCCCCCCCTTCTTTTTTCTTTTTCTGCTTTCACTGGTAGTTTCGATTCTTGTTACCTCAATACTGAAACATATGTTTGTTTGCTAGAAGCCATTTTTTTTTTAAGTATCTAGAAAAATTTTCTAAAACTTTATTCAGATTAAAAGTTTTGTAAAGAGTATAAATTATCATAAATTATTACAATTACATTACCGATAAAAAGCCGTGCAAGTTTGAAAAATTTCACATTTATTCAAGAATAAGCCCCCAAAATGTAATTTGTTTCATTTAAAGTAGTATTTTTTATGTAAATATGTTAAATTAATCTAAAGTCAAGATATAATTAAGTTACTCAAGAAAAAAATTACTTAATTAAAAATACAAACAAAATGTACAAGTTTTTTTAGTATAGGAATCCATTTTGGTTCCCTAGAATAAAATGAAGTAAAGAAAAAATTTCAAGTTCTTTTTATTCGAAAAGGTAATAAAAGAATTCAAGTTAACTGAAAAGCATTTAATTTTTGGTTGGGTTATCTCTGACTTTGATCACAGTAGTCACTCTGCTAGGCATGGAATACAGAAGGTTTTGCAACACTTCTTTCAGTATTTAATGGTGCCAATCTTTAATTATTGTATCCCCAAGTTCTTGTTTTGTTCTGGGAGATTCTCAGTTATTTTCTTTCCCATTATAGTCCGTAAATTCTCAACAGGGTTTTAATCTGAAAAGTTTCTTGGCTATGCAAGAACATTAATACCATGTTTTGCAAATTCAACCTTAAATTAAGGTAACGAATGTTTCGAAATAGCGGTCAGAACTGAATTGAAATGAAATTTAAAATTAATTGTAAAGTTTTTCTTACCTTTTTCGATGTGTGGTTGGATGCTAGATCTTTCTGAAATATACATTTCTGCCTTGGAAACAGGTTACTTGCACTATCCTTCAGCACATCAACATACTCATCACCAAGCATGGCTCCCTGTACAAAATGAAGTTGTTCAGTTGACAGATATGACATGACACACCATTACGCTTTCTGGATGTTTTGATGTACGAACAAAGTATTCTGCCCGCATGATCTCCTTTACTTCACGTCAAACTCGGACAGGCTGGTCAGACATCAAAGAAAAGCGAATTTTAAAGCTGAATATAACTTGCATCCATTCTGAAATTCTCCAATTTTTATGCTTCTTGGCACACCCCAATCGTTTTTTCCCACATTGCTTACATTATTACTGTTTTTTTTAGATAATTGTACCTTGTAAACAGCTTCACAGAGCCTCCAGTGAGTTGCTCTGAATGACAATAATAGACGTAGTCTCATTCCATTCTCTTGCATGTGCAGAACTTGCAAACTTATTTTTACAGCATAATTGTGCCAATGTAGCATCAGTATGTATAGAATATAACCTCGGAGATAATATTTTTTAGGCTTTTTTTTTATCTACGGTTCCTTTGACTTTGAATCTCTTAAAGCTTGAAACAGTCCATTCACTGCAATCGTACCAATGAAAAATCCTGACATCTGGAATGTTTTCTTGGTGCATTAAAATAACAGCCTGGCGCTTCTTACTAATTAATTCACACATTTTAAAGAGAAATAAACAGTCTTGATTGAAAAATAATTCACAGCGAACACACCTCAACAGCGCAACAAACCAAATCAAATTCTTCTCGGTCAGAGTGATTTTATAATAAACTACCGTGATGAAGCCATTTTTGCCGACAATTACTTCACAATGGATAACACAATAGCTTAAAACTTCTCCACCACTCTTATACTAGAAAATATCGCTTTAAATGATAAAAATATTATTTTGAGTGGGGGGAGCTTATCTTTGAAAAGACATGAAATTTCCCGAACTTTCAATACTTTTGTCCAGTTGTATAAAAAATGATAAACTTTGCAAATGTATCAAAAATGCACTAGTCGTAACGTAAAAAACATTCAAAATACAGATGCTTTTACAAAAATTTATTCCTTGAAATTTGTAAGAAAAAATTCGTCAATTAATGTATGCGGTAAAAAAAGCCCAATAAGGGCACTAAAGGATGAAGACACTTTATTACACAAAAAACACAGCAGCAAAGCACAGTCGAAGTATATAAACGAACGACACTTGCAGTAAACAGAAACAAATAAGCAGAAAATCCCTATTAAACAATAGAAAGCACGAAATATTTCAGATGAGCTTTCTGAATATAAACAATCCGTGAACAAACTCCAATGAATTGTCGTTAACTGATGCTATTAACGGAGTTTCCACCTTGTGAGATAACACCATCTCTAAATCATGGTAGAGCTGAGAAGTCTGAAGATATGATTGTTCTAGGGATTCTCCAATGGGCTT
>JAPMOQ010022051.1:452518-463016 GCA_026543055.1 Argiope trifasciata
GAATTGAGTTGCTTACTGTAATAATTGGAAGTTGAGGGCACATGAGAACGTGGGAGTTAGTTTTTAGTTTACAAGTTATGGTTTCATTACTGAATAATCATTCCATTCCATTGTAGGATTCGATTTCTAAATTAGGTATATACATGATGATTCATAAATAAATATTAAGTTTAAAAGCGCTATCAAGAACTACAAGATATTATATTTCCCCTACAACAATCAGATGAAACGAAACAATCAATTTTTGAATTTTAATTTGGAATATAACCGAAAAGTAGCCTTTTAGTGAAGATAAAGTAAATTATATATATGAAAAATATTGGAGAAGAGTTTGAGGCTCTGAAAGGGCGTTAAAGTTTCATAAATTAGATAGTTTTGCTGCATTTTGAAGTTCTTTTTAGTTAAATAATCAGCTTCTGATTTTCAATTTGTAATAACATGTAAAAGTTGCCTTTTGGTATAGATAAGATAAATAGACATTATAAAAAGTATTAGAGTATATCTTGAGGTGCCGCAAGGACTCTAAAGTTTCATAAAAACACTTTTTTGCAATTTTTTAAGGATTTTTGCGTGCCCCTATTACGAAATAAAAAGCTTCCGTTAGACATTGTCATGTGAATAAAAATATAAAAACAGTTTTACTATTGCATTGGCCTAACACTGAATTCTTTAGATTAAGCTAGAAAGTCAAAGTTTCATAAAAACACACTTTTTTTCGTGCCTTGTTTATGAAACAAAAGACTTTCATTGTCATATGATATAAAAGGTTAAAAACAGTTTTACTATTGCACTGACATCGTACCGAGTTGTCGCCGGAGTGGTTTTTATGGAGGAAAAGGGGAAATTTGTCTGTGCCTGGTGGCAAAGACAAAGGTGGTTTCAAATCAGTAGTTTTGCAGAGTTCAGTATAGTTGGCGTCTACCCTCTATTTATTGTGCATACCCTATATATATTAACATAACTGGTTTGTTTGTGCTTGTGTGAAAAAATGACTCAGTCTAAGTGAATACAAGACAAATATCAGTGTTTATGTTTTTGAAATGTAGTGATTTGCTTGAAGTTTAACTTGCTACAGAGGAATCTAGCGTTACTGTTATATTAGACATAACCTCGAAATTGCTTCATAGAAAGATCGTTCTGTAAACGAAATCTGTGATACTTTAGTTTCCCATAAAAGAGCAAATATGATCAAGAGCTTCTATTCCCATTGCTTTTAGCAAAAGAATTTCACAAATAACAAAAGTTTATGATGCTACGCTTTTTAATAATTTCCATTTTTTTTTTTTTTTTTTTTTTTTTTTTTTACAAAATCCGCACATCAAGATAATGTAATATTGCAACGAAATTTTATAATATTGTTTTTGAACTTAAAAATATTACAGAACGTTAAAATCAAAAAAAAAAAAATTTAAGGCCATTTTCGTTCCACTCTATTGTACAGGATTTTTTTTAATTTGTTACAGGCAGTCGATGATGCTCTTATGCGTGACCCTTTAAAAGGGGCCTTATACTTTCTTCATACACACTGCACAGAACAAATGTACCTTAGAGGAATTTCGCATGTGTTACGCTGTGAATTTGAGATTCTGTGTTCCCTAAAAGGGAACCATGTATACCTTCCTGCTGATATAAAATATTTCTTCAACAATGAAAACTAAGCGATCGGAAAAATATCCAAAAAATTCAAAGTCCTTTTGTTTGCCAAAATGTTTCAGATTTTGTAACACTTGCACTTCATAAGAAACCATTTCAGCTTCTTTCGCAAAATCCCCAAATTTTGTGTTTAAGAAATTTGCGCTTCACTACTCACTTTTTTTAGTTGACTTTTGAGGTGTCCGTTGAATTACAACTTTTTGCAATATATTCAATCGCCTAGAACTTAAACCTTAGCATAAAAAGCAGTAATTTAAAATTTTCCATGCCATTGCTAGATATGTTTTCTAACTGGAACTTTTTTCTGAATTGTGAACGAAAATGCCATTGCAAAACAACTAAAGATTCGGTTTTGCTAAAGTGAAAAATATGAAAGGACTTCTCCACTGTAAACGACGTCCTTTCGGCAGACTAGTCACATGATACACTTGTTATTACCAATGAGAATTCTGTCAAAAGGGAGACACAAACTTTAAAAGTAACTGCCTATGTGACTTCTGTCAAAAAGGAAACACAAACTTTAAAAGTAATCATTAAATGATTCTCAAAGGCGGTTCGTGTCTTTGATTGTTACTGCTTTACAGTTTCTGGAAAGTATACACTTCTTTATGAATCACCTCATATTTGTTAAGGCGTTTGTATTACTGTTGAATTTATTGAAGCATTTGAGAACTTTTAGTTTGTTACATTAAAGGAATTCTATTGTAGTGCATTTAGCAGGTCGGTTGCTCTCATGTACCATCGCACTTTACAAATGTTTCTGATGATCAAAGCAGGATTTTAATGTCAGTGACATAACTCCAAATTGAGCATAAGTAAGTGAATACTGGTCGCAAATAGGTCGTAAAAATAAATATTTTCATTTCCCTAATCAATTCTGAGTTCCAGATGATATAGGGTAAGAATTTAAGTGATAGTGCACAGAGCTTATATTTTATACATATAAAATGTTTTATTCCATACTAATTTTCGATCTAAAAACGCCTGCATATTTATCTTCCTGGAACCACGGAACGAAGTTATTCTTGATTTTTATTGCTGTTTATGGGCTCAATGAAATATTATGACTTAAGTTCTGAAGGCATTGATTTCTATCATTCATTTCTGAAACCATCCTATGGTTTGAGAATATGTCTATTCGGTGTGAAGTGTAAGGTTTTTTCATCCTTATTTTTAGCCAGTATTGATACGCCGTCTGTAATAAAGCATTATATAGTGTAATATTTCTTGGGCAAATCATCAATATAAAATTAGAATAGTACAAGTCCTATTACGCATAACTGTGCTACTTGGCGTGATGTTTTTCTTGTCCCATAGCTCATATTTATCCTCTTTTAGAAATACTATAGTCTACTTTAGGATTACAGTTTACTTTTATAGCCTCCGAGATAGGAAATCGTATGCTCTAGAGCAGAGGTGTCCAAACTTTTCGCGGCACGGGCCGGATCGAAATTAGATCTATGTTATACGGGCCACATGTATATACAAATTGAAAAATATCATTATGAGTAAAGTAGCATTAAATACTATTAATTAATATTATTTTATTGTAACTTGAAAATACAAAATACTAAACAAACAAAGTATAATTATATAATTATTTTATATAAATTGAAATATTTTCATGCAACTTCTAATGCGAATGATGAAACTGTTTTTTGTTGTTGAAGAATGTCTTTATAGTTGGGATCAAAATTTGTTACACCAATCATAAGCAATGACTGCAAATGATCATCAGATAAATTTGCTCTATATTTTGATTTGAGATACTTCATTCGAGAAAAAGTTTGTTCGCACACGTAAGTAGTCCCAAACATTGAAATGAATTTACGAGCAAATTTCTTCAAATTTGGAAACTCTTTTGCATCCAAATATTTATCAAAATCTATTAAGTTTCCTTCCTTGTATTTGTCCTTGATTTGTTCGTTTGCTTGAAGATCAATAATTTCTATTTGAAGCTGGCTTGAAATTTCAGCAACATTGCAATCAAATGGATTTTGGAACAGCCGAATTTCTTTTGAATTCATGTCCAAATCAGAAAATCGCTCTGCTTATCGTCAAAATTCGCATGCGTATAAAATTTCTTTTATGTTTGAGTTACCGAAATATATTTTTTTATTTAGTCTTATAACTTAACAGCGCGATAGACATTTGTGTTTGGTCAAGTATAAAAACTCCGTTTTGTTGGCCACGTAGTTTTTCGATATACCTTTATGAAAATGAAAAGGTTTGGCCGAAAACATCATTATGTTTTAAAACCCTCCGCGGGCCGGATAAAATCACTTGGCGGGCCGGGTTTGGCCCGCGAGCCGTAGTTTGGACACCTCTGCTCTAGAGCTTAGTTGGATTCAAATTCTAATGAGTAATCGCTTAGATTCAGAAAATCTAATTTTTGCCTAAAAATCTCCAAACACTCACCAAATCGCCAGATGATCTAAAATGGCAAGGGTCAACTCAGAAACCATTCGAAATTTGTTTTTAATACATAGAAGTGCTCACAATAAAACGCAGAAGGATCTTCCATCAGTTTTGAGATTGGACAAAATGGACGAATCGGTTATAAAATCGTGAACTAAAAAGGTATAGCAAATAGCGCGATGAAGTTGGAATGGCAATCAAATTTACTGTACGGACAAAAAAAATGTTTATCTATGGGAGGTACTTTTTTCTACTTTTTTATCTACTTTTTTAAATTTTTCTTATGAAGAACAGAAATACATTTTCTCCACCAGCAAAAGAGTTTTAAAGCTATCAGAGAATACTGAAACTAGAAAAAAAAATCACAACCTCAACGAAGTAAGTTTTTATTTAAGTTCTTCGTTTAAAAAGTACAAACGCAATAAAATAAAAAAATGTACATAAATGCTACAAGGGAAAATGTATGCAATTAAATTATAAATAAATATTTAACAGTCATTCAAAGGAAGAAATTTTCCATATTATATTACAGTCATTGATGTGGTATAATGTAATTCAACAATTCAGAGAAGTTTCCTCATTATATTAGTCATTGATGTGTTATAACAGAATTCTGCTGTTCAAAGAATTTTCCTTATTGTATTACAGTCAATGATGCGGCACAATGGAATTACGCAAATAGAAGCATTTTCTTCATTACATTATAGTCATTGATGCGGCATAAAGGAATTATGAAAATAGAGGAGTTTTCTTCGCCGTATTACAGAACAGGTGCGGTATAATGGAATTATGCAATGCAGTTTAGAATTTCTGAATGGTATCGAGTGCATCCTTGAGACAGAGGCAGGCCGTCTCCATTTCCTCCTTCATTCGGAAGTCTTCTTCGCAATCTTCGGTTAGGGAAGCCTGCAGAAAAAGAAGAAGAAATTATATTCAGAAAATAACTTACGAAAAGTTTTCAAAAAGGGAAAACGCCATCAGAGTAAACCTTTCGAGAAATTTTTAAAAAGCCTCTTTAGAGGAAGCCTTTACGAAAGTCATGTAAAAAAGAAGAAAAACTATCTTTAGGAAGGTCTGAAGAAAATTATTTTTAAAGAAAAACTTTAGATAAACACGAAGAAAATTATTAATTTGGATTTTAATTTTAGGAATGTCATCAAGAAAAGAAGAAAAATTATTTTGAGAGAAAATCTTTAGGTAAATCTTCACTGAAAAATAATGTTTTGAAAACTCTTTCAGGAAGTCTTAAAAAGAAGAGGGGGGGTTATACTCGGGAAAAAACCTTTAGAGATTTTTAAAAAAAAAAGAAATACTTAAAAAAAGTTTTGAAAAGTTTTCTTTTAAAAAAAAATTATTTTTAGATTTAAAAAAACTTCAGAAAATTTTGCAGAAAAAGAAATGAAAATTATTTTCGGAAGTCTTTAGAAAATGAAATAAAAATATTTTTAGAGAAATCTGTAAAAAAGAAGACGAAATTATGTTAGGGCGGGGGAGATTTTCTGCTGACTCATAAAAGAATAGGTGAAAATAAATGAAAAAGATATATGAATTAAATAGTGATAAAATTAGAATTAATAAAAAATTTACTTTAATGGAATTCATTTAATGAAGAGCAATACTATAATATATATTAATTATTTCTAAATGATTATCCAGTAATTATCTTTCAAAGTCTTTCATATATCATTCTTTTCACGGCAGAAGTTTTTGAATATTTTAATAAATTAAATCTTTTGTCAGTGGCGTTGGTGAGTACAATTTCTAAAAGAATAGAAGGTCATCTCTAAATTTCTTTCACAAGTCACTGAAATATTTCAAAATTAAAATCTTGTTCGCCATATAACCAAATATGTCAAGTTTGGTGATTCCACTAGCTGATGATTTTTAGCATATGTGTCATGTGTGCTGGCATTCCTCATCGGAGAAAGTCATGCTAGATTCTAGATTTTAACAAAATATAAAATGAAAATATACTACAATATGTTTAGAAAGATACTTACGAAATTGGCAGCTTCTAGAAGTGTAGGAATTAAATCTGTTTTGATATATTCCAAAACCTGAAATTATAACAATGTACAGAAGATAAATAAAATGAAGATCTATAGAAGATAAAATAAGTATAGAAGAGTATATAAGTATCGATAAGTATATATGTATAGAAGATAAGATAATAAAATGAAGATGTATAGAATAAAATTCATTTTCATGTATATTATTATAAATTCTCCAATACATATTTGTAAAATCGCTCAGCGAAAATTGGTTAACGATCCTCCAAGCACTTATTATTTACTCAATATTGTCATTAATAAAGTATGTTTAATTTAAATAAATGAACGATAAAAAGAAAACGCACACAATATTGCTTTCAAGATAATGCAGAATTTACACTTGGTCAGTTATAAGACGGCCAGAAGAAAGCGCATGCGCAGAAATGTACTGATTTATGTTTGCCATGATTTCATAAGATAGATTCGTGCATTTCAAGCTTAGTTATAAATTGTCATTTTAACTTCCTTGAATTTTTCTTTTTTACTATGCATCGTATTAAAATGATCGATATTTACACAAAAAAACAAGGTGAAAAAAACAAAAAGGTCAAATACCTAAATTTGTAAAGCTATAGAAAAAAAATGTCAAAAAAATGAAAAACTCGAATCAGAAAGAACAAAAGCGGAAAAAATGTTGGAATTAATCTATGATAAATAAACTGCTTTTTCACGCCAAAAAATTCTTCAAACTCTACAAACGCATGCGCAGTGAGAAAAATAATAAAATACAGTAGCTTGTAATCGTTCTGGCTGGTCAATTACTTGCCATCGACTGAAAGTTTTTTTCAGTCTTTTTTCGCATGCTACACTAATGGCAGTCTTATAACTGGTCGAGTGTAAACCAGGCACAAAAAATAAACACAGGAATCAAAGAAGTAAATCACGAGCAACTTCTGGAATTTTCTAATGAAATTTTACTCAATGTTGCCAATAAAGTTTTTTTTTCTTTTATTTTTATTCATTCGAACATTTTTCTTCAATCTATAAAACCAGATGTGAAGTTAATAATGTGTTTTTAGAACTCAAGAATGTTAAAAAGTGGAAATTCGTCAGAATTTCAAATTCGAATTTCTTGGCGATCACAGTTTATTTTGTATACATCGTATAAGTAGAAGAAAGTAAAAACAGGGTCAATGAATGATAGCACATTTTCACTTTAGCCTTTGAATAATTTAAATTTTTGTATATTTTTTTATAAATAACTGTAAGTATACGCAGTAATAATAGGAGAAGATATTTTAACAGAAATGGTTAACAAATTAGAAATAAAAAGGTTTTTTTTTCAAAGGAGGATAATACATTTTCTCACTAGCCTTTTAATCCTACTCCTGACCAGGTTTTTTTTTTTTTTTTTTGAGCTAAGTTTATTTTCTACATGTCATATTAGCATCAGTCAGAAGCGTTACAAGTGGATGGGAATTTAATAGTAACTGTTTTAAATCTTCTTTATTGCATAAAATAAAATTTAAGCAGAAATGCAAGTATTTTGCAACTTATTTCAAAACCGTCATATTTTCATATAATAAAATGAAATTGTGATTTTATTGAAATAGATTTATGAAATCAGGTTTTGAAAAATAATTAATTTTTTTCTTAGTAATTTTTATCTGACTTAAACAAAATTTCAGTGATTTTCATTCAGAAACTACACGAATGAATATAAATGAAGTATAAAAGTTTTCGTTTCAAATAATAAGGATAACAGAAAATGTGTTCGAAAATAAGTTAGTCTTTCCTTTGAGATTCCAATTTTAATTCTTTGTGAATATTATGTATTATAATTTTTAAAAAAATTGCAAATACAGCAACAGTTAGGTTTCCACGGCCTATTAGAGCCGATAAAAAGGATTCGATATCAGAATGTATACACCAACAAATTTCCAAGAAAAAGGAGTTGAATTTTCCGTTCTTTCAATTTTTAATATAAATTAATGAAAAAATTGAAGTTACTATAAAGAAGCCTGAAATATATTTTTAAAAAATTCTTTAGATGAGAGTATGAAACAAATGATTTTATACATAATGATTTGGTACATTGATTAATTAATTCAATTTATACTATTAGTTCACATTCTCCCTTTATAAATATTTATTTATTTAAACTTGTAGTGAATGTTACTTGATGTTAATAGTTTTTTTTCTAACATGAATTAATTATTTTCTAACATTTTAAATAGACAGACAGTAGCTCAGTCGGTAAAATGCAAGGATTTCAATACTTTTCACGTGAAGTTGAAGAACGCGAGTTCAATTCTCATGAAAATCAATTTTTTGATACTTAATATTTTTTCATAATTATTTAATAAAAAGTAATTAAAATAAAGTTTTTCTTTGTTGACCAAAATAGAGATTGAATTTTTAAAATTTATATTACGCCTTTTTGAAATGGTTTTATTCGTAAAAATTGCAACTTTTTAGAGAAAGTATGCTCGTTTGCACTATGATTTTGAAAAGGCGAATTAATTATATTACATGAATTTGTTTCACGTTCAATAAACTCGAACGGAACCCAATTCACACGCAATTTTCGATCAGAAACTTTGTAAAAAACTCTAATGTTTGAAGTATTTTATTAATAATGGAAGCTTTTATATTAGACAGAAATTAAATCTGTTAAGCCCGTTTGCCTTACTTTTTTATCTAAACAATAAAAAAAAATATTTTAAGAGACCGCCATTGCCTAGAGATAAGTTCAGAAGCAGGAAATCGATTACTTCCGGGGTAAGCAGAATTAATTAGGAAGTAATTGACTTCCTAAATGAATGAAATAACAAGAAAGGACTTTGTTTTTATAACAGTATTATCAGTACTGTATTCTTTGCGATAAAACGTCTACAGTGTAATGATATGCAACTGGTCGGCTAAAAATTCCGTAAGAGAAAATTTAAATTTAAAAAAAACTAGAACACTTATAAATGGACATAATTTAAAACAGAAACGTAACATATGATAATCACATATTAAAGTTAATTAAAATGAAAAAAATGGCATTTCAATCGTAGAAAATTTGGAAAAGCCGTGCTCTTTCGTATTTGTCAAAAACTGAACTATAGTTTGAGCTGTACTCAACGCCTTTGATGGAATTGTTCGCTAGGGTAACGCTGCAGATGATGGGGGCTGTTTCCTATTGTTCAGTTACAAAAATGAATGAATGTTAAAACGTTAACTAAAATTCAAAAACATCTGAAAGTCCAGAATTATATTAAGATACCCAAATTGACTAGTGCTCAAAAATTTAGCAAAAAATTCTATTAACGTTGGATTACCTATATGAGTCCTCAGTCTCTTGAATTTCTCGTATACTGGACAAAGCAGCAAATTTTATGTTTAACTTTTTCAAATACTAAAAGGAATTAAATGCACATTTGAAATTGTTATCATTAGCTACTATATATAAATTCTGATATAGAGTTCGTTTCAGTATCTTGAGAATATATATATCCAATATCCAATTTTCGATTAATCTGTCTCACTAAGGGTTGAGGCGTAGAAAAATGAGTTCATTTCCGGGATTCGTCGTTCTTTGATCTTGATTCCCACCCTATTAGATACTCTTTCGTTCTTTTTTTTTCCTTCCCTTTCCATTTTTTTTTTTTTTTTTGTATATATATAAATCTAATACTATAATACGAGGAATGGTTGTCAAGTCGAAAATCGTCCCAGAATTAATAAACTCCGGTAAACTTGGGGGTCTGGGGTTTTTGGACACGAGGAATCGATTGGCGCCGGTTTTGAAGCGCTACGGTCGAGCAGTTCGGAGTTACAGATAGGATATTTTCAAACTTTATTAGTTCGCCATAATGGCTACTTAAATTTTCAAGCGGTAACGTGCTGCCATCTCTAGCCAATATGGCGAACCAATAAAGTTTTATGTTTATGCTATTATAGGTTTATAATATGTTTCTTATGTATGTATATATGTTTGGTTTTTCTAAATAAATTTGTCAAAAATATTGAACTTCAACACACTTCAATCTTTACCTTTACTTTACGTTTGTGTAGAATAGTTCCCTTTCCAAACTCTAACTTTGTTTAGAATAGTTTACAATGGTGCACTTTAACCGGTTATCTTTTCACCAATGGTTTCACAAATTTTCTTATGGCATGTATTGTTTTGATAAATCACAATTGAAAATTTAAATCTTCGAGTTAGCTTCGATACCTGTTTTCTCCGAGCGGTGCTCGGTCACCCGCTGGTATATATATATATGAGAATATTGTCGTTTATGACCTTGTTACTTTATTTAGTCTGCAAGTATAATACAAGTATATTTTAGTCTGCGAGTATACTACAAGTATACTTTAGTCTGCGAGTGTAATACAAGTATACTTTAGTCTGCGAGTATAATACAAGTATACTTTAGTCTGCGAGTATA
>JAPMOQ010022051.1:463026-474785 GCA_026543055.1 Argiope trifasciata
ATAAAATTATGCATGTCATCGTCATTTGATAATAGGGATATTAAAAAAAGATGTGGATGATTTTTAATATTTTGAAATATATATATATCATGAAAATTGAAAAGGATCTAATAATCACTGATAAAACACAATAAATAATAAAATATAAATAAATTAGAAGTAAATATAATTTGGCATGAAATAATTCCAAATTTGTATAAAGATTTCTTATCCTATTTTGTACACAATAGGTGTAGTGTTATTATATACTAGCCGCCTTTGGCGACCAGCTGGTTCGCCATGAGTAATACGTTCTAAAATTTTCAATTAAATCACATATTCATTAGCCTAGAAGTAATTCCGGGAGTTGATTGGCCTGAAAGCAATATTTTCTTTCAGATGATGGACGAAAAGTTCTAAAAGAACACCTTTTCCTAATAATATTCTTTAATTTTATAAATCAATCAGTTTTAACTATCGGTTATGCTTCCAAAATATTAAAAATGTTTTTTTCGATGATGTTGCCAAAATAATAAATGTGTTTTTTAAAGAAACCGAGAAATGGAAAAAAGTATTGAATTAATGATACAGATATTGCAAACGATTATAGAAATATGCCATTAAGTCAGGATTTCAATGCATATCCTGTCTAAATTCAATCAGGTTTACTGTAAATAAAGATAATTTATGGAATTAATGATACAGATATTGCAAACGATCTTAGAATCCTTTGCTTTGCATTTATATTTCAAAGAAAATATCATATTTTATATTTCTTTTATTTTATCCTGTCACGTGCTGAAAGTTGCATTTCTGTATATTTATTTTGCGATGATAATTTTTTTTATTTGAACTTCCGTCATTGTTTTATTTTATTTTATCCAGTCACGTGATAAAAACATGGTTAAAATATTTCTTTAAAAATTCGTTAAAAATAGAAGCTTACGTTATAAATTTTAAAAAACTGATACCGTTAGAAAGATAATTTTTTTATCTTTAAATTGATGTAAAAGTCATGTTTGTGCAATAATATTTTCGGAAGTTATAACGGAAAAACGTCGAAATTTCGCTTAAATTTTAATTAATTCAAATTCTAATTAAAAATTCGAAAAAAGGGCTCCGAGGTGCACATTCCGGACCTCCAAGGTATGCATGTACCAAATTTGGTAGCTGTAGGTCCAACGGTCTGGCCTGTAGAGCGCCAACACACGCACGCATGCACACACACACGCACGCATGCACACACACACGTACACACATTGAGATTTATTATAAGTATAGATATAGATATAGAAGTCTTCCCTTAGAAGGTACGTGCTTAATAGTGGACTTCAGATGACGTACGTAAAAGATATGTGTGTGTGTGCATGTGCGTGCGTTATATGTTTGTGCATGTTGACGCTGTGTACGTACCAGACCTATTGACCAACAGCTACCAGATTTACCGTAGTAATAGAAGTAAAAACTAATACCTTGAGCAAATTTTTAAAATTTAATTGATTAAATTTAAAGCTGAATTTTGCGCTTTTAGCTGAAAATACCGCTACAACCGCCAAAAATATTGTTTCACAAAAATAAATTTTGCATAATTTCAAAAAAAATCTTTATAAAAAAGCGAGTTATAATATAATAACAATAATAATTTATTAAGCGCACAAATTTTTCCAGAACTTGGCAGTTCTCAAATATATTTTTCTAGCATTAATTTGCATTACTTTCCTGAAATTCAAATCATTTTCATTCTTTCATGTTATATTTAAGCCAACCGATAAGTTAAAATCACTAGTTATCAACTACATTTTCGACTTTTTTTTCTATTGTTATTTCTTCTAGTTTAGACTTTCTTTCTTTCCAAAACAAGTTATATTTTCTAGGAAAAGGAAGGCATGACCCATCATCCAAAGTCTCGTATTTTTCAAGTAAAATTTGTCTTTAATTTCAGTTTTTTCAGAACTTTAATTTTCATAAAACTTCTCCGCAGTTATCATGATATCTCAAAAACTAATAGAGGTATCTGCATAAAAATTTCAGCGTGGGTTTTAAATAATAATAGCAACGAAATGAACCAAAAGTTTTATCATTGGTGAAATGCTTTTTCATTTATAGGAGTTTTTAGAAAAATTAAGCAGCGAATTTATGGAAAAAATGCAATTATACGCATATTTCTACCCATAAATTCTTTGCATCTCAAGTTTCTTCTCAGGTTTTGGTTCATTTCATTCATAATTGAGTTCTATAACTTGTGCACAAAGAAATAGAGGATTGCTGGATTACATTTTTGTGTAAAGTGTTACCGTTTTGGTTAAATTTCATTAAAATGTATTACAAATTGTCTTATTTCTCAAAATATATTAGATTTTCTGATAATTTTGTTGTAATTATAGTATTTTGTATTATTTTTGGCAATACATCTAAAAACTATAATTTTAAATAGTTTTTCAAAAATAGATTTTTTTTAAAAATTTCCTTCGAAAGTAGTCGGACACCTTAATGAAAAGTTATGTTTAATCATGTTATATTTAATACCATGTTATATACCATGGGATCAATTCTTATTCACTAGATAAATGTCAAGAATGTCATTCCTTTTGAAATTTAGAATCTATTGCATATTTTATTTTTTTAAAAAAGGATGTGAAGCCACTTCACATCACAAGATGTTAAACTTAGAAGACATGGACAGTTACATTTATCTTCTCAGATTAATGTAGCAACACACTAACTGATTAAATGAATTCTAAACTAAACTTTTTTGATGCAAAAAGAAAATATGAATAAGATAATGTATTTACAGAATAAATTTAACAAAAAAAAAGTTTTCAAAACACACCTATTTTATTATGCAAAAAATTAGAATACTCTATTTCTATCATTCTTCTCCTAATAATTTATTTCAACTTCTTAGTTTTTAATATAGGGCTATGAGATCTTGAAATCAGTCTTTCACAAATTTACTATCAGCAACTAGTGTGAAAACCAAAACCGTTTAATATTGTCAACTAACTGATGATTAAGTTCTAAAATTTTTAAATGATGCCATATAAGTACTAGAGACGCAATCGTTTGCAGCTTCAATCCTCTATCACGTCAAAAAATTACAAATTCCAGCTTTAAAAACATGAAGTTAAACAAAAAGCCTTTAGAAACGATGATAACTCACCTTCAGAGAATCTGTTTTTCCTTGGAGGCCATCCCCAACCCCATTATTTATATCTTCGGGCGTGACATCTTCACGCATTTCGTCAGGAGGAGGTTCGTCAGAGGGTACCGTCTGCCAAACCTTGGAAGGTCCAACAGGTGGAACAAGTGGCGTAACTCTATAGAAGAAATAAAAGAAGGAATTGTAGTTAACAAGCAGTACCTGCATACCATTACCAATGGTATAACAATCAAGAGATAAAATTAACTTTAAATTTCAACCTTGCCTCCACCCGATATGACATGAGCATGTCACGTAACATCTAACAAACATAAAAATATATAGAGAAATCATCAAAAATAACGACAAAACAATTTCTTTGGCACACATTCAGAAATATTTAGACTGTTAAAAAGGGGAAAATAAGATATGCCCAAAACGAAACAATTCCTTAAAAATATTTATTAGCAAATTATTCATCATTGAAAAATAAGCCATATGTTCAAACCTCCATCATCAAAGGTGGATGAAGTATTTAAGATGAGATATGTTGTAACAATAATAAAAAAATGTTTGAGTTTCTTTAAACAGTGGAATCAATTGTAGCAAAATATTTAAATCGTTAATTAAAAATAGAAATAATCTTAAAATTAATATTTAAAATATTTTAAACATTAATTAAGAACAGACAACCAAATTGTACAGAAATAATTACTGAAAATATTTTTATTTTTATTTTAGGAAAGTATAAAATTTATTTAAATTTAAAATTTAAAAATATACAAATAAGTCATTGTACTCACTGTTCTATACTTGTTTAACAACTCTGTATAATCTGATATGATATTTTGTGTAAACTATATTGGCTGTTGGCACAAGAAATGTTGAATAATGGCAATCACTTCGCTCTTCATGCGATTCCTTCTGTCTCTGCAATTTAATTGCAGTGCGATTTAAAGGGAGACGTTACTTTACTGAACAAAAGACTCTCCCTTCCTAAATGTGGACATTCCTTCTCTTATATTCCCTAATCAAACGTTTATTTCCTCCACATTTTAATTATCACGCAACAATCGAAACATTTTGGCATTTAATTTGCTCTGACCAAAGTTGGATTTCCTTTTTTCAGGAATAATGAGTTTTGAACCGCTGTTTAAAATCAGAAGTAAACATAGAAATGCATCGCATACGCATACCATAGCTCTTGCTATTAGTGCAAGCGTAGTTGGAGGTTTTCGTACACGCGCGGATAAGTGAAAAGCACAGACACAGCTGTTTTACGCATGCGCGAATCGTAGTAGGAAAATAATTAAAATCGCAATTATAAAATTCCTTTTTTTTATTTTGATAGGACTTAAATATAATAAAACCTTTCCCAATAAATGATCTACAAAATGGTACAAATATTTCCAATATCAGATAAATATTTCCCGATTTTTTCTTCTTCAAACATACTTTCAAGAGACTTATGCTATGCATAAAATATTACAAGATCTTGTATTTTGATCATGTTGTATCACATTCAAGTAAAACTTGTAAAATGAAAAGAACGATCATATTATTAGATATAAATAAGCAATGAAAAAAAATTTAAATCCGCAATCGCAAATTTCAGTTATAATGGGAGGGCATTTTGTTTTTGTTTTTTGTCACGCGGTATCAATTTGATAAAAAAATATCATGTTTAAAAGGTTCGTATTTAGTCATCACCAACATTTAGATAAACGTTGATTTTTTACCATCTCAAAATCAATAAAGTTTTCTTAAGGCCAGATTTGGAAAAAACAAAACCCATCATGAAAAAACAAACCAGATTTTCAAAACTCCATCATAAAAGATGAATGAAAAATTCAAGATGACATTGCTTAATTGTGAAGTAAAGTTTTAATTATAATTAAATTTAATTGTACGTATAAAATTTCAAAGAGTTTATTATAACCATGCATTAAAATAGAAACATATTCATTATGGAAAAATAAGTCATATTTTTAAATCTTCGCCATTGAAATTGGAAGAAAAATTCAAGATGACTTGCTTACACATGAAAGCAAGTTTTAATTGCAAGTAAATTTAATTACATATTTAAGATTTCAAAATGTTTATCCCAAGCACACTCTAAAATAGAAAACTATTCATCATTGAAAAATAAGCCATATTTTCAAACCTCCATCATCAAAGGTGGATGAAGTATTTAAGATGAGATATAATGTAACAATAATAAAAAAAATATTTGAGTTTCTTTAAACAGGGGAATCAAATGTAGCAAAATATTTAAAGCGTTAAGTAAAAATAGAAATAATCTTAAAATTAATGTTTAAAAAATTTTTTAACATTAATTAAGAACAGACAACAAAATTGTACAGAAATAATTACTGAAAAGATTTTTATTTTTATTTTAGGAAAGTATAAAAATTTATTTTTATGCGATATTTCCCAGACTTATGAAGAAAAAAAATTCTCTTATTTTCAATAAAAATATCTAAAATTTGTACCAGCTGCACATTCAATTCTCCTGATTCAATGCCCCTGTGTATCAGTTTGGTAACTCTAAGCCTAAAGATCAGTCTTACTACACACATTCTTTATTATTTCTAGAGATTGATTAAGAGATTACCAGCGGGTGACCGAGCTCCACTCGGAGAAAACAGGTATCGAAGCTAACTCGAAGATTTAAATTTTCAATTGTGATTTATCAAAACAATACATGCCATAAGAAAATTTGTGAAACCATTGGTGAAAAGATAACAGGTTAAAGTTCACCATTGTAAACTAATCTAAACAAAGTTAGAGTTTGGAAAGGGAACTATTCTATACAAAGGTAAAGTAAAGGTAAAGATTGAAGTGTGTTGAAGTTCAATATTTTTGACAAATTTATTTAGAAAAACCAAACATATATATACATAAGAAACATATTATAAACCTATAACAGCATAAACATAAAACTTTACTAGTTCGCCATATTGGCTATAGATGGCAGCACGTTACCGCTTGAAAATTTAAGTAGCCATTATGGCGAACTAATAAAGTTTGAAAATATCCTATTTGTAACTCCGAACTGCTCGACCGTAGCGCTTCAAAACCGGCGCCAATCGATTCCTCGTGGCCAAAAACCCCAGACCCCCAAGCTTACCGGAGTTTATTAATTCTGGGGCGATTTTCGACTTGACAACCATTCCTCGTATGATAGTATTAGATTCAGTTTCCTATTTTGAAGTTTGTCCAGAACTGAGTAATTCCTTATCTTCTTATTCCTTATATTCTCATCTTTTCATTTGCTCACATGGGCTTAAACAATTTTTTGTAAAGCAAACATTCTAGAAAATTAGAATGATAATAGAATGATTAGAATGATATGATGAAAATTCCTCGTTAAACTTACACGGAGAGGTCTAGATCGGGGTGTTCTAGGTTGACGTAGAACATTTCAGCTTCGACGTGCTCCTGCAGTTTGCACTTGGTTTTCTCAGCTTCAGTCTTCAGAAAATTGGTGATGCGAAACAACACCTCTGCTTTTGTGGATGGATAACGGTTCATCTGCATTAAAATATGAAATAAATTTTATCGATTTCAATTCCCATTTGATGGTGGTATTATTCTCCAATTAACTTTTAATTTTCTGACATTTAATGAATTTTCATATGCTTCGGCAGTCAATTGTAAGTCTACTATGTATCTATACTAATATTATAAATGAGAAAGTTTGGATGTTTGAATGGATAAATGGATGGATGTTTGTTAGTCAATCATTCCAGAACGACTCTATGGAATTGGATGAAATTTAGCACAAAGATAGGTTATAGTCTGGAATAGAAAATAGGTTACTTTTTATTCCGGTTAATTGAGTGGTTAATTTTTCATTAATTAAAAACTAACTTCCGAAATCAAAAAGCTGAGGTCAAATCATGCCAAAGATGAGTAAGGTTCCAGTTTTTTTTCCCAACAGCAATCAGGTTAGGCTCAGCATGATTTCGACTAATTATTTCAAACGACTCTGTTTATTCTCTTAGGTTTTCATGTATTTAACATCAAACGTTGTTAATTAATATGTCTTTCGGTTTCATTCTGAAGTACTTTTAAATTAAAAGAAAACAGAATAGAGGGAATAAAAAAAATTCTAATCTGCGTGTTTTCGTTTAAAATAAAAGTTTAAAAATTATGTGTATTATACTGTTATAGCTATCTCAATCTCAATAGATGAACAAAATAGACTTTTCTTGATTTACTGTTTTGTTTTACACCAATTATACAATGTAAATAAATAGTTTTTAGGTTAGTTGTGAGTTTTTGTTATTAGTATGTATTTGTTTTAGTTATATATTTTTCGTATATGCTTATGCTTTTAAACGTACCGTTTTTACGTCAGTTTAAATTTTTTTAATTTGCCATTATTTGATATTTTTTCGAAATGTCCAGAAAACAAAAATGTAATCTTTCGAAGAGAAGTAATAAAGCTCTGACTATGAAAGCAACTGCAAGACTGGCCTGCAATTTTAATGAGGACTTGCTGATTTTCAAACCCCCTCTAGCTGTGGGATAAATACAAGGACGTTTTATCTGAAGATATGGCACTCACAATGACCTAATCATTCCCAGAGCTTTGGTATAGATTGAGAACAAAATGATTCCGATATGTGGAAAATGTCTCACTGATTTTGGCCTGCCC
The DNA here is from genome assembly GCA_026543055.1 of Argiope trifasciata. NCBI lineage: Eukaryota > Metazoa > Arthropoda > Arachnida > Araneae > Araneidae > Argiope > Argiope trifasciata. Next base: position 470,808 of record JAPMOQ010022051.1, read on the forward strand.
CATTGGGGGTATTACAAGAGCGGAATATCAAGCGAAATTATGAAGAAGCTAAATTATGGCACCTCTGTTTCTGTCAATGAAATTACATTACGTTACTTCCCAGCAGTGTCAGATCTACGAAACGATTCAAAACCGAGTAAATAATGGAAAGGAGAGATTACTCTTTTTTGACACACCAGGGAGTACGGATAAGATATTTGTGCTGAATATCTTGCTAATCCAACTCCGCAAAGGCCAAATATACACTGAAGTGACAAAAGTCATGGGATGACTATTAATATCGTGTCGGTCCTCCTTTTGCCCTGCGAAGTGCAACAACTCGACGTGTCATGGAGTCCACAAGTCGTTGGAAGTCCTCTGCAGGAATATTGAGCCATGTTGTCTGTATAGACGTCCATAATTGTGAAAGTGTGGAAGATGCAGGAGTTTGGGCACGAACGGACCTTTCGATGATGTCCCATAAATGCTCGATGCGATTCATATCGGGCGATCTAGGTGGCCAGATCATGCACTGGAATTGTCCGGAATGTTCTTCAAACCAATCGCGAACAGTTCTGGCCCGGTGACATGGCTCATTGTCATCCATAAAAATTCCATCGTTGTGTGGGTACGTGAAGTCCATGAATGGCTGCAAGTGATCTGCAAGCAGCTGAACATAACTATTTCCAGTCAATGATCGGTTCAGTTGCACCACATGACCGAGTCCATGCCATGTAAAAACAGCCCACACCATTATGCAGCCACCACCAGCTTGAACAGTGCCTTGCTGACTGTTTGGGTCCATGGCTTCGTGGGGTCTGCGCCACACTCGAACTCTACCATCAGCTCGTAACAACTGAAATCGTGACTCATCTGACCACGCCACGGTTTTCCACTGGTCTAGGGATCAGTCGATATGCTCACGAGCCCAGGAGAGTCGCTGCAGGCGATGTCGTGCTGTCAGTAAAGGCGCTCGAGTCGGTCTTCTGCTGTCATAGCCCAAGGAAGACCATTTCGCCGCACAGTCCTATCGGACACGTCTCTCGTACGTCCCACATTGATTCCTGCAGTTATTTGACGAAGTGTTGCGTGTCTATTAACATTGACCATTCTACACAGACGTCGGCGGTCTCGGTCGTTAAGTGCAGGTGGTCGCCCACTGCGCTGTCCATGATGGGATGGGATGCCTGAAATTTCATACTCTCGGCACACTCTTGATACTGTGGATCTCGGAATCTTGAATTCACTAACGATATCCGTAATGGAATGACCCATGCGTTTTGCTCCAACTAACATTCCACGTTCAAAGTCTGTTAATTCTCTTCGTGCCGCCATAAATCACGAAAAACCTGTTCACATGAATAACTTGAACACAAATGAAAACTCTGGAAAACGAACTGCGCATTTATGCTTTTTCGTTGCGATACTACTGCCATCTGTATATTTGCATATTGCTATCCCATGACTTATGTCACTTCAGTGTAGATCTGGCTGCAGCTTCCTCTGGCATTGCAACAACTTTGCTTAACAGCACATTCCATTTTCAAATTGCCGCTTAATTTTGCAAGTGAATATACCTCAACATGCAACATCACCAAAAACAGCAGCCGGGAAATCCTTTTTTTCCCAGTGCAAGTTAATAGTATGGCACAAGAGAGTATATAGGCATTAAACCACAGCCTGTAGGATATCCGAAGTAATCCAGGCAGTGATCGGCGGTGTTGTTGTTTTGCCTACATACGATTTCAGATAGCCAACTGCCAACTATTGATTAGACCGTCAGTTCTCATACATATGCATCACAGTTTCCACGCGAACGAAGTTGCAGGTAATAGCTAATTAAATAGAAAAGCTAACTAAAAAGATGAGGGCACGAAGTTGAAAGTTCATTTCGGGATGAGATTTACTATAATAGTAATATACATTTAGAATGTTCATTCACGAATATATTAAAGTACAACGGCCCGTCAGTTTCGAGAAAGTGACCATCAAACTTTCTGCATTAAACTAATAATGTAGCGGAGCTGCCGAAGCGCGAGTGGTACAGAGGTTAAGGAATTAGCGTAGCATTTTGGAGACCCGGGTTCGATCCTGGGCAAAAACTTTTTGCTTTTTTTCTAATTTATTTCAAAATAATCTTAAAATTTACAAATAGTTTTAATTAATATCTTTTCCATTTTTATTCAAAAATAAATATCTATCCTCCTAATTCTTGGATCAAAATTTATTTTTAGAAGTGAAATAATTAATAAATCCAGTATTAAAAAATATAAATAAAATGTGTTGAAAGTTTTCAATCTCTAATTAGTTTTTATTCTTTTGGCTTTACCTTTAACACTTTCGTGCAGTTCTCTATCTCACTAACCATTCTTTTCTTGCATTGAATGAGCATAATAAAAATTGTAGATATCAGACCTTTGCTACAATCTAGCATTAAAAATGTAGATAAATGGGAAATGATTAAATAACTAAGTTTTACACCTGCTTAGCTTCATCCGCAAAAATTGGAAAAAAAAAAACCTATCGTGAAAGCAAAGATTAAAAAAAAACGTGAACAATGCCAAAACAAAAGTTGGTACTTCATATTAGCATAAATATTTTTGAAACTCCATCCAGAATTACAAAAAGATTGTTGGCAATTATATACACTGATACTTTTTATAAATTTCTTTCGGCGATAATGTATTTCTATTTCATTTTATGTTAATACAGATAATCCAAGTACGAAAGCAATTATTTGATAAAAATGATAAGGCAAAATTGGATAAATCGACAAGAAAACGCCATACCAGAGTTGCAGATTCGGATATCGCTTCGTCGAGAATGTTCTTAATGCAGTCTACCGACTTCCTTAAAGGTTCGTCATATTTGTTAACTAGTTGTCTGTTGACTGCATCTACAGCCAAAGCTGGAAACGATATGGAACCCCTGAAAATAAAAATAAAGCCGTTATGAGAAACTGTATTTCGATTAAAAATTGTTTGAAAATTATCATTCTTCGTAATTTAGATGGACCAAAACAGGTTTGTTCGGGTTTGAAATCCAGTAACTTATCCACTATACAAAAATGGCCACCAATGTTTAGTGGTAGTTACTGGCTTATTAAGATGTCACCACATGTATCAGTATCCGAGTTAATAAATATAGTTATTTGCTATTGAAGCCTGCTGATTGTTTTACACCATACGTCCATTACAGGCAAAGGCGTTGATTTTAGGGACTTGCTGGAAGAACTTCCGTAACAATATCAAAATGCTGGTAAAAATAATGAAGTACCGTTTTATTAAAACTTAAACGTACCTTTTTGTTTAAATTTCAGTGTTTCAAGATTCATAAAAACATTATCTCTAAAATGTATTACTTACCTAATACCATGTAAATTTGTTATCAGAATAGTCATCTCCTCGTCGTTTGGCTCTAGGTTCTACAAGACGAAAAAAAAACGAAATTTAAAACATTACTTTTTATTAAATTCAATTTACAGATTACATAATCATAATGGATATATTTAATATTATGATAATAAATATACCAATTTTCTAGGCAATGAACCCATTTAATGCATAAATAAAGGACTTACTTACCGGAAAAATTAAAATTTATATAATAAGTGGTATATTAATGCATAACAATTAACACACAATGCATAAATAATTAATACATTCTGTATATAAGCTTGAAAATACTTAATGTATAAATAGGGGATATAGTTAATGCACAATTATTTAATATATAAACAATTGATACAGCGGATGAATTCGCTTAAAAATAAACTTCGTGTTATTAATATTGATTAAATCCAATAAGCAATGGATCAGATTTTGAATAAATGAAATACTAACCAATTTGAGATTGTTTTGTACTTCGGTGTTGAGTTTGAAATTAATGAATGCACCAGCCGATATCGATTTCATGCCCACGAACTCTGAGTTGCCCAGCAGTTTCAGAGTGATGTCTTCAATGAATATATTTATAACCCTATAAAAAGAAAAACAAGAA
>JAPMOQ010022051.1:475185-498466 GCA_026543055.1 Argiope trifasciata
AAAACGACAACGCCGCCTATCACCGCCTGATTACCACGGATGTCTTACAGGCTGTGGTTAACGCCTATATACTCTCTCGTCCCATACTATCAACTTGCACTGGTAAAAAAGAATTTCCCGGCTGTTTCTTTAAAATCAAGTTAAGTCTATTTATTTATCTATCGAGATTCAGATAGCTAAATAAAAACACGGTTACCAACAATCACGTCTGAACTTTAAACGCCAGTTGTCATAACGCAAATGCCTGACTTTCCTACGCCAGTTAGGGTAACGCACGCAATGCAGATTAGAAATTTTTTATTTCCTTTATTCTGTTTTATTTTAATTTAAATTTACTTTAGAATGAATCCGAAACATCGATTAACTAATAACGTTTGATTTTAAATTCATCAAATACTAAGAAAATAAACAGAATCGTTTGAAATTATCGGTGGAAACCATGCTAAGCCTGACATCATTACTGTTGGGGAAAAAACTGGAGCCTTAACTGATCTTTGGTGGGATTTGGCCTCAGATTCTTGGCGTGAACATTAGTTTATAATATATATAAAAAAAATTATCTACTCAATTAATCTTTTTATAATCTTTTTCGGTGCTAAATTTCATCCAATTCCGCTCAGCTTTTCTGGCGTGATTGAGGGATAAACAACCATCCATACATCCAAGCTTTCACATTTATAATATTAGTATAGATTACTCAATTAATTAATATTTGTTTTTTCCAAGCAGCGATTACTGATTATCTCTAGTTAACACAGAGTCTTACTGAATCATGTAATTTTATATTCTTCACCACGTTGTCTGTTGATATGTAGAATCGATATTCCAAAAACAAACAATCATAATTAACTATATAATATTCGTTTTCTCCGGAAATTTCCTATTGGTAACTATTAGACTGGCAAACAATCTAACTGAATTTTGTAATTCCATATTCTTCAATATGTTACTTGTTGGCAATGGAAAATCGGAATTCTAAAAGCAAACAAATTTGTTTAATCTTGTAACGATTTATCTAGATAATTCTGATCAGGGATTACTGATTATCATCATGTTACAAATAATTCATCTCAATTACGTATTTCTAAATTCTTCAACTTGTTAGTTTTCACTTATTATCAAGAATTGTCGGAATTCTAAAAACAAACGAATTTATTTCATTAAGTAGTATTCACTTTTTTCCACATATTATTTATCAGTGACTTCTTATAAGCATTGTCCCTAAATTATGCAAATTCAACTAGTTCGACATGTTCAGCGTTGGAAATTGTGTTAAATGACGTTTTATAATGTAATGATTTCTGAAACTGTTGACTTGATCAGTAAATATCGATTATCTCTACTTTACAAATAACTTTAATGAATCCAGTGATTGGAATTCCAACAGCAAACAAATTTATTTAATTTATCAACTTATTACTCACTAGCCGCCTTTTACGACCAAACGGTTAGTCAATCCCGGTACTCTTCAAAATGGTCAGTTCAATACTTTATGAAATGTCATTGTCAATTAAATACTTTATATGACTTGTCATTGTCAAATAAATACTTTATGTAACTTGCCTTTTAATAGCTACTTCATCAATATATTTTCAAGATTCAAATTTTGATAGTCATATAATTCACTCATGCATTTATAGAGGCTTTAAGCCCGTAATGCACTCTGTATTTCTCTAATTATCTGTCTGCTCCCGCAAAATTTCATTATTAAATTAAAGTAGAGATGATTAAACTGCAGTTAATATAAAAACATTTTTTACTGAAACCATCTTTTTTAAGGCCAATATTGAAAGCAGAAACCATCAGCGTTTGAGTTTTACGTGTATTACAGAATAATTTTCCTAATTTATATAATATCTGAAGAATTATTCAACAAAAAATTTTCAGATACTGCTCTTTTATTGAATAGTAATATTCAAATATTTATAAATCAGTCAGTTTTAAAGACTGACTTAGTTTATTGAAGTTTATCTCTGTTTATTTAAAATATTAGTGTCTGAAAATATTCTGTTAAATATGATTCACGGAACTGAGGATCTAGATTGAAGCTAAACATTCTTCATCTATTAAAGCATTTATAGGCTCATTTATAGGCTTCATCTATTAAAGCATTTATAGGCATAGTTACGTACTATGTAATTATTTACTTCTTTTAGATCCTCTTTATAGATGTTTTTCTATTATTAAAATTTTACACATTAGCCGCTGGGTTTTGATTTGATTTGTTTGGGTTTTTATGGCGCAAGAGCCATGTTATTAACCATACAGGGCCAAACAATGGGTAAAATTATGTTACTTTAAAAGAATCACCAAAAAGATTATGAGTAGAAGCTAAAATATAATCACGATTCATATTAACGGATAAAACTTTATGGACTTTAAAAAAGCAAAGAGTTGGACATGAGGTATCTTATCAAGCAGAAAAGATAATGAAGGGCAAGACTTTTGAAAAAAGTGTAGGCGCTGGGCATTGAAATTTGGGCATTCTGACAAAATATGCTTCACAAACATTTGACAATTACATCGCCTAACAGCAAATTAATATGGCTGGGCTTTGAGGTAAAAAGATAGATATTAAACCATATTTGTCATAAATAAAGCAGATTTATTTAATTTAGTCATAAAAACTTTTCTTTGCATTTTCTTTTTAGAAAAAACATGTTTCATATTTATTTCATTTCATACAGACATGTGCTGAAAATTACATTTTTATATGTTTAATTTACAATAATAGTTTATTTATTTTTTTAATTTGAGTTTTTGTCAATCTAATGGCAACAAATTGATAAAATATTTTTTTTCCTTTCACGCGTAACGCATGTGTGCAGTTTAAGTTTTATTTTTATTGTTAAAAACTATGATTAAATTATTTTTTAAAAATTTATTAAAAATAGGGATTAAATTTGTTTATTAAAATATTAGTATTACTAAAAAGATAATTCTTTTATCTTTGATATGATGTAAAAATCAATTTTGTGCTATTGTATTTTCGAAAGTTATGACGGAAAAACGTCGAAATTTCGCTTAATTTTTTATTAATTCAAATTCTAATTAAAAAATTTAATTAATTCAAATTCTAATTTTAAAAAATTATGCACTTTGTACATGCATACACAGATGGCTCCTCTGACAAAACCATCACCAACGGGGGTGCCGGTTTGTTTTTAACTACTTCGCATGGTGATTCTCACCAGGACAAATATAGTGCCGGAAACATAGCCTCTAACTTCACCTGTAAGCTGAGGGCAATTCTGGTGGCACTTAATATCTATAAGGCCCTTCCCACTTCCAAACAGGCAAAAGGCCTAGAAATCTTTTGCGACTCAAAGGCCGCCCTCCAAGCAATTCTAAAAGGACATTCTTCTTCCACCCTAGAAATCATCTCTTGTCTTCAAGATCTTCTGATTATTAACAAGACATGTGTCCTCCAGTGGATTCCCGCACACGTTGACATAGAAGATAATGAAACTGCGGATAGATTGGCCAAGGAGGGCAGAGACCTCAACACTAGCTGCTCTGGTGTTTCTCTTCAGGATGCGAATGCAGTGGCCAGATATAAACTTAGAGAAAAATCCATTCAGGTCAAACACCTTCTCTCTGAAATAACTGCGAACAGATCTACTATTAAAACCATAACTAGGCTGAGAACCGGACACCACAGGAGTATGAAGATCGATGGAGAAGGCATGAAGATCTATAGAAGCTGTGATCATTGTCACAACTTACGCCTACTCACATCTACGAGTGTCCGGCTATAAGCGCCATCATGGGAAAGATTGGTGTACTGCCAATTATGATAGATCCGTATAGAGACAACATCAAGCAAGTCACAGAAGAAATTTTCAAAATTCATGGACATATTTAGTTTCGACTCTCATGGACACGACAAAAAAAATTAAAAATTTGAAAAAATGGCCCAGAGGTGCACATTCCCGATTTCCAAAGTATAGTTGTGCCAAATTTGGTAGCTATAGGTTCAACGATCTGACCTGTAGAGCGCCAACACACACATACACACGTGAGGTTTATTATTAGAATATATTTATGATTATTAATGATTACGGATTTTAAAACAAGCTTACTTGATCATATAAAATTGTTTCCCGCTGGGGTTCTCTCCTATATTACTTTCGAATTCCTTCAGTTTCTTGTTGTATCCAGCCAGCTTCTCGGCCAGTTTGGTTCGGACGTCTGGTAGGGCAGCCTTGATGTGCGACTTCAGGATCCTCTGGAGAGATCTTCGGAGATACGGTGTACCCATCCGATCAGCTAAATGTCTACAAGTGAACAAAAAAAAAGGGTTAATCTTCTGGGAAAAATTTTGTTTCTAACAGTTACAACTCTATTTCTTGAAGTCATATAAGGTTAAAATAAAATTAATTTTATTGTGTTAACTGTTTTGAATTCTGCTATCTTACTTCAAATTTCAAGTACCTGCCAGAATATTTAATAGCTTGATATACCGTATGGCTTTTAGTTAATTATTTTTTTGTTATCTGATTATTAGTCAGTTACTGTTTCGACTTCATCGGAAAATGTATATCGAAATTGTGTCCCAAAATATTAGTAATGTCTCCTCAAACGTAGTGTACGTGTAATATGAAATTATGATGTAATAAAATGCCTTTTATTTAAATTTTTCCATAATCAAATTTATATATTTACTTAAAATAACATACATTTTTTGTATGTGAGCAAAAAGAAACAAAAAGAATTAATTTATTATTTTAATTTACTATTATAGAATGATATTCAGCAAAGCATGATATAACGCAAACTAATATTTTATTTGTTCCTTTGATTTAGATATGGCCTCAAAATATTTTAAACATCTTGAAACTTACGAATGTGTCTAAATTTTCACTAAAATTAAATTCTAGTAGCAAATTGTCACTAATTATAATTCCTGACGAATAAACTCGCCATAACGAAAATATTGTACTTTTTCCATGATGAGTATACTCGTCAAAAACAGTTAACTGATTAAGGTCAATGAAGTAGATAATCTGTAATGACAACATTCCATTTTTTAAGTAATGACTTGATACCAAAATTAGTTAAAAAAAGCATCTTGTCGTATAAGCATCAGCGATTTCAAACCAAGTCATTAAAGATAATATTTTTTGATTAGTGAGATTTGATGAAGCATTGAAATTCGTTTGACTTTCATCTTAAAAATAGTCAGCGGGAATGTATTCTCCTTGAATATCTCGAATTCTTCGGCAATGGCATCAATGTGTACATAAAAAAATCAAGAATCTATTTAGGAGCAGTATGCATGTTCTATCTGTTTGTTTATGGTTTTGTGGTTAAAAAAAAAACCAAATGTGGTTAAACTGCGCTAAGCAGATGCTAAAATCAAAATAGAATATTAAAGGCAATTGAATATAAAATTTATGATATCAGTATAAAATTGTATAAAATAAAATATTGCAAAAATTAAATACATGATATTACATTATTAACATAGGTATTAGCATATGAAAATGAAAACCAGTTTAAAACAACGATACAATGCAAAACATAAACAAAAAATAAAAAATACTAAATGTAAGTATAAAAAATAATGACTATTAAAAAAGTTAAAAATATTTGCTTTTAGGATAGGATACTCATTATCCTATCTCAGATAACGCAAACTTTCGATTTACAACAAGCCGCCTTCAGCAATCAGCTGATCCCTTTAGCCATCAGTAATTTTTTGATCGATTGTAATAAAAGCACTATCGTATAATTTAATGCTTTCTCAATAATGTAGTTTCAAAATTGGAAGCTTCAGCCTCCGTGTCTTAGATGATTCCTTGGCCGGAACTGTTTCTGCTGAAATCACGCATGGAAACTTAGTCTGATATCCTCTCAGCTGAAAAAAAAATACAAACAAACGAGCTTTGAAAAGGTTCACGAAATCATGTTTAGTGCTTGCATGTTCGCGGAGACCTTGACAGATCTCTTCAATGCAAGAGTAAACTTATCAGAAATAAGCATACGACTCTTACACGACTTCTGTTGATATGAATCACATATGAGATACATGGAGGCAACATGTTTTATTACTTTACATCGATAAAAATCCAAGCTTGTAAAGTTTTTCTCTCATCCCTGTAATAAAGTGGGTATAACTCTTCTGCTGTAACGCGTATGACAGTTTAGCGTGTAGGTATACAACATGGCATGAAATGTGTTAAAATTTGATAGAAATCTGCAAATTTGGTGCAAAGACATCATACTAAATTGTATGCGACTGGCAAAGTATTTTTGAGTATTCAATACATGGACAGATAACTGTAATTCCAAAAATGTTTTTTTCAATTTCAGAGAAATCTAAACCATGAAAATTCCTCAAAATGCTCAAATTCGAATTTCTAAGCGATTACAGTTCTTTTGTTTTTAAGAAAGTAAAAATTTGTCACATTATTGTATCAATTGGTACATGCAAATTAGATTTTTTTAAATATTCTTGTTTCTATTATAAAAACTTTTTACTTTATTGACCTATTATTTTATCTACAAATCCCATCAAAATTTGCCAAGGTGCTCCTTGTGATCATAATGTAAAACAGTATTGTATTTCTTCATTTAACTTAACGATAGAATAAAAATAAATACTTACTTGTAGCACTCTTTGGTTGCAAAAAAGTTCCTCTCTTTGTCCAGAATGTATTGAATGTCTTTTCCTTCATCGATGTCTCTCTGGCTTCTATTCATAACGCCAACCCAACCTTTTAATGAAATTATCTGAGATTTAGTACAAAAGTAAGAGAAATCCAATTTTAAATAGAGTTAAATATTAATAAGTTTTAAAAAGGGAAATTTTTAAATATTATTCAAAATTTCTTCATTCGTATTCAAATTTTGAATTTCTAACTTCATGCCAGATTTAATTTTTGTAGAATGTGAAATGTGGGAATTAACATTGGAACTGAGATATTTGGAGGAGAGTAACAAAGTAAAATGTAGAATAGAGTTCCATAGATGATGATTATTTGAGGTATTGATATTGACACCGACAAATTCCTGCACAGAGCCTAAATTTTCATTTGTAGAAACAATTGGGAAGTCGTATTAACACCAACTATGTGCCAGATACTTCATAATGGAAAATTGTCCACCAGTAATTATATCACTGAAACTATTGATTTAATGTGGTAGACAAAATATCAGCAGGAGTACAAACTTCTGGTAATCTTCACCCCTTTACAAATTTTCAAAACGATTCCAGATGTTAAAAGTTAGATATCAGTTACTATGCCAATAATACCCTGAAAACAAGTAGATTTGGTGAGGCCAATTGTTTGGAGGGAAATAAGGTGCAAAATATCTGCTTAAAAGGTCATAATGACCCTTATATCATTCCAACTGACACTTTTAGTTTTGTATATATAAACACATCATTCATAATTCAATTGCACTTCTTTATATAATTTGAATGACTCTTTCATTCTGCACAAGGATAATACTATACCATACATACATTTAGGTTGGTGGAAAATTATCTTTACGGGAAGATTATTTAACATATGAATTCACTGTAATGTTTTACGGATTTAAATTCGATTGATCATGTTTGAAAAACCCTAAGAATACGTGTTGTTGCACTTACACAGCTTTTTGGGTCCATCATTTTCTTCAAACTGCACTAGCAAAGAAGCGATTTTTATTGCAATTGACTAAATAAACAACAATATTTTTGAGTATAATTATCGTATTTTATGTCTGTATAACTATTAGAGGTGTCCACATTTCAGCTTGATACTAATCACCAACTGATATCAATATGTTTTCATTTTGTGTATTTTCTAAGAGAAAATAATCCTATCATATCTGTTGTTGTTTACTCAGTTACGAAAAGTTGTTTGATTATTGTTTTTACCAAGTACCATAGGGCCGCGGTGGCCTGGTGGTAAGGTCTCGGCTTCGGAACTGGAGGGTTTCAGGTTCGAGACTCAATTCCACCGAAGAACCGTCGAGTGAGGGGGTCTCTGGCACGTTAAATCTGTCAGGCCAAACGTCCTCCCATTGGTGTGGTGTGGTGTGGAGAGGAGGGTGCCAGTTCAGGTGTCGCCCTCGTCATCTGATCTTGGTTCAAAATTACGAGGTCCGTCCCAAAAAGCCCTCGTGTTGCTTTAAACGGGACGTTAATATAACTAAACTAAACAAACCAAATACCATCAATGCGAAAGAAAAGAATTTCATAGCTGCAATTTCTTTCTAATTTTTCCCTTAAACTTTGGTAGCCGGAGTTGGATAAATAGAATTTTTAAATTATTTACATATTTGTAACAGGACAACTTTTCCAGCTCGCCACCTAGCGGCCACTTCACAAAAACTTCAGTCTGTGTTCTGGAGTCATGGAGTAAACATGATGTTTTCCCCCATTATTATACTTTTAACTAATTGTTTGCATTAATCGTATGTCAGTGTATTGTATTTTGTGTGTTATGTCCTTTAATGTTTATTAAAAAGATTTAAGTAAATTTAGCTTCTTTCTTTAAGAGTTTTGATTTTCCCTAGCAGGAAGAGTTTTTGGCGCCCAACGGTAACTAGTTTTGTTTAGGGTTACATATTTAAAATACCAGCGGGGGACCGAGCTCCGCTCGGAGAAAACAGGTATCGAAGCTAACTCGAAGATTTAAATTTTCAATTGTGATTTATCAAAACAATACATGCCATAAAAAAATTTGTGAAACCATTGGTGAAAAGATAACCGGTTAAAGTGCACCATTGTAAACTATTCTAAACAAAGTTAGAGTTTGGAAAGGGAACTATTCTATACAAAGGTAAAGTAAAGGTAAAGATTGAAGTGTGTTGAAGTTCAATATTTTTGACAAATTTATTTAGAAAAACCAAACATATATACATACATAAGAAACATATTATAAACCTATAACAGCATAAACATAAAACTTTATTAGTTCGCCATATTGGCTATAGATGGCAGCACGTTACCGCTTGAAAATTTAAGTAGCCATTATGGCGAACTAATAAAGTTTGAAAATATCCTATCTGTAACTCCGAACTGCTCGACCGTAGCGCTTCAAAACCGGCGCCAATCGATTCCTCGTGTCCAAAAACCCCAGACCCCCAAGTTTACCGGAGTTTATTAATTCTGGGACGATTTTCGACTTGACAACCATTCCTCGTATTATAGTATTAGATAAACTAAAAATAATACCGAAATCTGTTTGAATTCATTTCTTTCTTGTTATAACCTAGTTTTTACATCCTTTGACTAAAAATAAATATTCAAACAATTAAAAGGGTATAGGTCTCTAATACAATCATTAGTAATTCATCTTACCTCTTTTAAGAGTGACTTGTCTGTTCTCTAAGATATCTAGTGCATCTGTACCTTCGTCCATAATATCCAGTTTCGTCAAAACACCGATGGTCCGCAATCCTGTAAATTATCACAAGCATAAATCATGAATATAAATATTAAGAGAAAAGTTATATTATGTATTTAAATATTTTATGAATTACCATTTTTCTGTGGTAATCAGTTAGTTTGCTTGTATTAGTAACTAAGGATTCAGTATCAACTAAGGATTCAGATTTTAAGTTATGTATTATGAAAATTACTCAACCCTCTGACTACCAACTAGACCTATACATCTTTCAATTAATCTTTTTAATTAAAATATTTCTTACAAAAAGTACTGTTTTCGGGACTGTTAGCTTTTCACATACTAACCGCTGATATATAAATCGTTTCGGGGAAAAAAATTCTAGACAATTTATCTTAGTCAGAGCCTATTCCCTTTACTTGTAAGGAAAATAAAGAAGGAAAAAATATTAATTCGCAGTCAAATGGTTAATTTTCGCATTACTATTTCACTGCGTGTAAAATGTCAATTTTATTTTATCTGTAAGGTTATAAAACATTTAGTAATAAATGATTTATGCGAGAGTGAATGAAATTTGCACAATAGTCAGTTATTTAAACTTTAGTTTTATCTTTGTGTCTTTTAATGCACGTTTTATGTTGGGAAAAATATTTCATTAATTAGCTTTATTTCACATAATAAATTAAATAATATTTAAAACAATATCAATACAATTTTAAATGAATAAAATACTTTAAAATTATAAATAACATATCCCATTATCAAGCAAACAATATGTTTTTGCTGTATTTGCATTTAAATAAATTGAATTTAAAATTGATAAACAGTGTTTCAATTTAAGAAAAAAAAAATTAATAGTATTTTTGCCAAATTTTAATACACAACGTTCTTATTTGATAATAAATTTCTATAAAACACATTTATATTATTTTTATTAATGAAAATAAATAAATTGTAATAAATTATTCAACTTATTTTCATTAAAACTACTTCTTTACTTCTGTGTACTAATTAACGTTTAAATGATCCAAATATGACAACTTCCACTTTATTATATATTAAATGGAATGAATAACGGAAAGACATTAAGTGATTTTTAGTGCATAATATTACCTTTACTTCAACCAGCAATTATTGATAGCTTAGCAAAATAAAATCCTGAGCTGGACATGATATTATTTTTTCGCCTCATTGTCATAAATGATTTTAAGCCAATGGAAGTGGCCTCTCCAAAACTTTCTCTCGTGATCTCTAATAAATTTGTAATATCAGAGAAAGCATAGGTGTTCAGTAGTTCAGAATTATTACCTTTTGCCTGAATGTAGCATTTGAATGCATCTATCGCGTCATCCTTGGCTAGTTATTTGACGATTTAACCTTGGCATGCGTTAATAATATCCGAAAATCAAATTTGTGTTTTAGACAAGTTTCTCTCAAATGATTGAAACAAGCATTTGGTGCAAAACGGTACTTGTAGTCACAAAACCCCATATCAAATTTCATATATTTATATCATTGCATTTTTAAACTATCGTGTCTACATGTTTCTGAAAGTACAGACCGATAAATAGTCGACCCGTAGTTGTTGAAAATTTGATAGTTGTCTAGACCAGTGCTCCGCAACCGGTGTGCCGCGGCACACTGGTGTGTCAGAGCCAGATACAGGTGTGCCGCGGTCAAATACATTGTATTTGACATTTTACAATTTTTCCTCATGTATTTAATACACAATGAAATTTTTTTCATAATAATGTATATTTTTCTAAATATACTATTGAATAATTATTATAAATAAATAATTATTCAATGGTCCATTGGTGAGAACAGCTGAAAACTGCATAGTGTGTTGTGTAAACACCAAGGCCCACCAAATTAATCATAGATAAAGCAAAATGACCGCTATGCGCGTCGTTGAAGACTCATGCGCATGTGTTATTTGCATTTGAGCGTGGTACATCACGTTCACTCGTATGTCAGTGTGGTCACTATTTTACAACAAAAAATTAAATAAACACGTTCTTACTACTAACGATAATTATTATTAATTATCTTAATTATATATGATTAACGTTCTTCGTTTAAAAATTTTATACCCCTTTAAATATGGATAAAATTTTACGTCGGAAAGATTTGTCGTCACGTACAGATGATGAAGAATCCAACACAAGTGTTACAAAAAACCTAAAGAAGGTAGTGAAAAGAAAGTACGACGAAAACTAGATTAAATATGGATTCTCGTGGTGTGGTGACGGAACGGCACCAAGACCACAGTGCATCATTTGCGGCGATCAGCTATCAAACGAATCAATGGTACCCAGTAAATTAAAGCGGCATCTATATTCAAGCCATCCTAGCTGCGCCAACAAAGACAAACAATATTTTAAGAGGTGCTTAGACAGAATAAAAAACAGAAGAAATTTATGAAATCGGCCGAAAAAGTTTCTGAAAAGGCATTAGAAGCTAGCTATCAAGTTGCAAAATTAATTGTACGTCAGAAGAAGCCACATACTGCCGGCGAAACACTTATTAAACCAGCATGCATGGAAATTGTTAGACTTATGCTTGGGTCCAATGAAGTTAAGGAAGTGAATAAAGTTTCGTTGTCTGCTGATACTGTTAAAAGACGTAATTGCGATATGTCAAGCAATATTTAGGAACACTGATTAAAAAACTGATATCGGCTGAAAAATTTGCTCTTCAGATCGATGAAACAACTGATGTTAAAAATAAAGCGCATCTAATAGCCATTCTACATTTCGTTGACGAGGACTTTATAAAAGAACATTATTTATTTTGTAAGGAGGTTCCATGGCGAACTACCGGTGAAAAAAAATTTCAAGTAACCGATAATTTCTTCAAAATATGTAATATTCAATGGAGCAACTGCATTGCTGTTTGCACGGATGGTGCTGCTGCAATGACGGGTAGTAAAAAAGGTTTTGTCTCTTGTGTAAAACAAAAAAAATCCGACGGTACAATTTACACACTGCTGCATACATCGAGAAGCATTGATGGTCAAGAATTTGCCGAAAGAACTTTTGAACACGATGAATGAATGCATTAAAATCATAAACTGAATTAAATCAAGAGCCATAAATTCGCGAATTTTTGGTTTACTTTGTGCAGAAATGGGAGCTGAATATGAATCCTCATTATTTTATACAGAAATTCGTTGGCTATCCCGAGGCAAAGTTTGGGGTAGATTATTTGAGCTTCGTCACGAAGCGCGTGAATTTCTTTTAACACAGGATATGCTCGAAATATGCCAGTACCTCGATGATGATTGCTGGATAGCCAAACTTGCATATATGGATGATATATTCGAGCATTTGAATGAACTTAATAAAAAATGCAAGGTTGAAATGAGAATATTTTGACGTGCTCCGACAAATTACAAGGATTTATTAAAAAACTCGAACTTCGGTAGAAAGAGTTGCAAAAAGGATGTTTGGAAATGTACCGAAGGACCAATCATATTACAATTGAAAACAAACAATTAATTGTGGATTTGGCCCAACAGCGTTTAAGTATGCTTCAGTAGAAATTTGATCAGTATTTTTATTCCATTAATACGGAACAATATGATTGGATTCGAAATCCTTTTTCAACCAATGCAATAAATTCTACGGAAGCACTGCCTCTACAAATTCGAGAGGGATTTACAGATTTAAATAATGACATGACTTTAAAATTATACTTCTCCGAAGTTCCATTAGATGTTTTCTGGATTTACGTTAGAAAAGAATATCCTCACATTTCCTACAAAGCAATCTTAACATTACTTCACTTTCGACGACATATTTATGTGAGCAAAGTTTTTCAACTCTTGTATTAATTAAAAATGATAAGCGGTCATGCTTAAAAGATCTTGATCAAGAACTTCGGGTCGCGGTGTCAAATACTGAGACGAATATAAAACTTTTGTGTTCATTGAAACAAGCGCAGGTATCACATTAATAATTATTATGATTGCGTAGAAATAAATGTGTTATGGTTTTATGTATGTATACTTTTCAAATAAAAAACAAACATTTATTGTAAAATTTGTGTATCAATTAATACCTATATACTTTAGCTTCTGGTGTGCCGCGGAATTCTAGAAAGAAATAAGGTACGTCGTAGGTGAGAAAAGGTTGCGGAGCAATGTTTTAGACTATAGGTGTTAAGTTTGTGTTCCGAATTTTATCCATCTAGTTTCCTTCGTTTGCAATTATCGTGTTAACTTATATTCGAGCAAACAGATAGATAGACTTCCTCTGAACATATTTTATGCAAAATTTGATAGAAATCTATAAATTTGGTGTAAAGACTGTATACTAGATTTGAATCCTTCTAACTCAAATTGTTTTTTATTATCTTTGCTACAGACTGAAGGACATTTTCCAAAAATGTGTTTTTCAAACTCAGGAAGATCTAAAACGGGGAGATTCGTCAAAACCTCAAATTTTTTATCAGTTGCTATACTTTATACTATGTATACGAAAAAGCAAAATTTGCATTAATCTTTGCATGCATTCATTTCCATAACGCCTCAATAAAGAGCCTGGGGCATATACCTCCCTCAAACCGCTGTCGCTACACTACAAATTGTATTCATCTGCAATAATTATCTCTAGAAAACATTTACTACACAAAACTTTATTTTACTTTCTGGGTCAGCCTTCCTGGCAATTTCCAAGGCATCTGATGTAGCAAGGTCTTGGTTGGCTGGTGTGACGGCCAAAATCAGACACTCTGGCTGGTTGATGTATAATTCAATCATTCTGCGGACTTCTGCGATGCAACTCTCGGGCTGACCGTCAACCACAACACGGACCAGTCCAGGAAGATCCACAAGTGTCAGTTTCAGGACTAGAGTTCCGAGGAGGGAAAATGTATGTTATAAGAGGGCACAAAAAGACACACAAAAAAATGATCGCATCTCATTGAATAATTGAATGTAGAAAAAAAAGTCCTAACTCTCTTAACAATTAGCTATTGGAAGTTAACTTAAATGTAATTAGATTTTCTATTACTGAAGAACTATTTCTGAATCCTTCCCGTTACATCAGTTCAGAGTATAATAAGAATCATTCACTAACTATTCGCAAAGTTAAAGTTCGCTAATATGCTAACGAAAATTGAATTTTTGTTAATGGTTTCTCGCCAAAGGTGATAATCCAGATAATTTTTATGTAATCGTTATGGTTGCAAAATGCCTTCAAACTTAAAGTATTTTTTTAAATTTGTTTAAAAAATTAAAGAAAATGCACAGAAATAAAATATATACTTTAAAGATGGATTTATACACGGTCAATTATAAGACGACCAGTAAGACAAAGCATGTATAGATATACGGACTAATTTATATTTGCCACAATTTCATAAGATAGATTCAGGTATTCCATGCTTAGCTATAAATTTTCGTTTTGTCGTCCTTGAATTTTTTTTCACTGTGTAACGTATTAAAATGATGGATATTCTCAAAAAGAAACACAGTAAAATATAAATAAGGTCAACATGCCTAAATTTTATAAACTAAAGAAGAAAAAAAAATGGGAAAAAATGCATTGCATTAGAAAAAATAGAGAAATGTCGGAATTAATCTTTGATAAGTGATCAATTTTTTTCACGCCAAATTCTACAAACGAATGCGCAGTAAGAAAAAAATACAATACAGCGGGATGCTGTTGTCCCGCTGGAACAAGTATATGCCAAGGACCGAGCAACATTTTTCAGCCTTTCTATGCTTGCGCTGCCTACTGACCTTACAACTTACAACTTGTGTTACAACTTGCGGCGTGTGAACCCTCCTTTAAAGCGAGTAAATACAAAATGTTTATATAAAAATGAAGCTTTTTGGATAATATTCTTTGAAATTGCTGATGAATGATGCTGGAATTCCGATTAGTTTTCAATTAAAAAAATTTTAATCGTTTCTTAAAGAACGCCTGCTACCTAAGAAGTATGTACGTACAAAATTTGGTAGCACTAAGTTCATCAATTTGGTTTAAAAATTGTGCATCATTCATGTTGCCTCAATCAATTTAAGAATGCCAGCTAAAGTTACCATGTTTAAATATTGCTGGCTTCAAGCAAAATAAGTGCAAGTTAAAGGTCTTACCTTTGGGAGAATATATTTTTAGCTGTATAGGAACCGAGGAGAAGTTTCTCCCCTCGGGCATTTGCGCCGCTATCTCTTCCTTAACCGCCTCGAAATCGGTGAATTTTTCATTCTCTTTGTGTCCGAAGACAGCGTACTCTGGAAAAGTAAAAATAATTATAAATTGGCAAATAGAGAATAACATATCATTTAATTTAAATAAGTAAACTGGTATAATTTAAGAAATGCTGAATTTAAAAGGGAATTTAATTTTATAGTGAATTTAAAAGAACAAGATGGATAATGGAAAAGGAACTTTATTCCATGAAAAAACGAAACAAAAATACAGTGACGGTATACTCAAAGAACACTAATAGAAGCTAACAACTTAAATGTAGTTGTATAATAGAATTGACAAAATTATGTTTGGTGATAATTAAGCTTGGCCAACCAAAGAAAGAATTTGTTGACGATCATTCAGTTCTTCGTCAATATCTCTGAACCCATTCAGCAACCATTACAAACCCCCGTAGATTTCTTTTTCTAATAATGAAACTAACATAACAGGAAAACTGTATCATAAATTCATAATTTTATAAATTATGATATCGAAGGGAATCTCAATTTTTAAAAAAATAAATATTGATGAATTTGTAAAAAGCAAAAACGTGACCTTAGAAGAATTCGTGGCCTAAAATTGCTTCATACTTTTTCTTTCTTAATTACTACAACTATAACAAAGAAATTTTAGTTCGGGCTTTTATTTCCACAGCGTTATACGAATTTCTGTTCACATATTTATCTTAAATTATTTTTAAAATATCATATTTATCTTTATAATTCTAATACCACTTGACAAGCATTTAACTTAATGCTTGGAGTCAAGTATCCTCGATAAATAGCAAGTGTGGCAGTTTTTACTGTTGAAAGCCACGTTGGAACATAAGAAGTAATCTGATATGTATATATATATTGCTGCCTTTCAAGTAGAAGTTTTGGAGAAACTGCCAAATATTTGTCTATAATATCTTGCCTATAATATTTGTCCATAATATAATTATAATGTCCTGGAAAAAAAATTCTAGCTCTTAGCATAAACATAGTGAGCAGTTTAATGCTAATGTTCACATCTGTTTATTTTTAAGTAAGTTTTTGAATATTACTGAAAAAACTACTACTAGTTTTATCAGTAATATCTTATACATTTATTCTACCTGTAGTTTTATCAGTAAAATCTTATTGATTTATTTTACCTGCAGTTTTATTAGTAATATCTTATTCATTAATCTGATTCATGTTCTTTGTCCTGGTCTTTACTCAGTGACGATCAATCTTTGTGTATTGAATTCCATAAAGGAAATGAATTCTATGAGAGTTGAAAGAACAATTGGTATTTTTCAGCTAATATAGAAGTTACATCATCTGCAACAAAATATTAATGCCAAAATGTTAACGTCTTAACGCCGTTGCGATATTACCAAATACCATCGAAGAAATAATAGTCACACATAGTAGCCAAATGTTGACCTTAGATTTGGAGAGGAAGCACAAGATCATCTGATCATAGACAAGCAATAATACTGACGCCAATAGTTGCCAAGCTCTATATTGTCAATAAATATCATCGAGTGTATTATACAAATAATATTGGAACGTAGTATCCAAATATTGGAGTAAGACTTGACGAGGAAGTAAAAGAGCCATGTTAACAGAAAAGTGTCAAACAAATTTAAAAGGCCTGTTCGAATTTGGTTTCATTCTTGCTTCTAACATTAAAGGTTCTTTCCTTTTAGTGTATTAAGGAAATAAGTAAATGGAGAGATAGGAGTTATAAATAGAAAATTTTAAAAAGCATGTGGTGATCTCCCTTATTAGTACATTGAATAAATTTTGCTTTTTCAGCTTAACAAGTTTGTAAATAAACAAAATAAAATTTAATGCAATTGAATAGCATACAAAATAACTCAAAAAAATGTGTCAAACCTTCAGATTGGGTTGGGTAGAGCTGAATCAGAGTCGGTCTTCTTGTTACAAGGCTGTTACCCCTAGGCAGAAATTCCCTGAAAAACAATTTTTTTTTTAAAGTTTTAAAATATATCCAGTAAATTTCAATGAGCTTTTTGAAATGCTGGAAAATTCATTTCTTAGGATCTACAAACAAATGCTACAAATATTATCACGATTATATGTTTTCAAATTTTAAATATTACAAATACATTTAAGGTAATTGGTTTTTATAACTTAGAAATAAAACCCTGTGAAGTGGTATCCCTCAAACTTTCTCGTATGCTGTCTAATAAAGGTGTTATCCCAAAGAACGTCTTGCATAGTATTGGCTTACAATAGTTACTAAGTATTAACCTTTGACGTGATTGTAGCATTTTTACTGAATGTATCGTGTCGTATTTGGTATATTTTTTAAAGATTAATTATTAACATGCGATTAATAATATAGTAAAATTGAATTTTTGTTTAAGATGCGTTTTCGATTGAAACAAAGATTTGACAAGAAACTATACTTGTAACTATAAAATCCCATACCAAATTTTATATATTTAAGTCATTCTGATTTTTAGTCATCTCTTTTACATATTTCTGAAAATATAGACAGATAGACGGTCAATCTCTGATCGAATTGGCTCAAAGTTTGATACTTTTGTCTACGTTGAATCTGTGTACCGAATTTTATTTGTCCAACTCTTTTCGTTTTGTAGTTTGAGTGTTAATTATTACTGTTGAACAGAGGGACAGACATACTTCCTCTGAATGAAGTTATCTCAAAATTTGACAGTAATGTGAAAAAAACTATAAAGACCGAATGCCAAATTTTATTCGTCTAGTTCAAAGTGTTTTAGAGTTATCTTCGCCACAGTCAGACAGAAGGACATTGTCTAAAATCGTGTTTTCCGAGCTCAGGGTGATCTAAAACGTGGAAAATTCTCAAAATCTCGAATTTTGATTATTATAATATTTTCTCTATCTACGTATACGAGAAAGTAAAAAATTAATTAAAGATATTGCGTTGTTACTATTACTAGTTCATATGAAAGTACCAGCCTTACATGTGTATGCATTTTAACCTTAAAATTTCACGGTTTCTTTTTATTGATCTGCAATATTTGAATAAATCTTTACACATTAGAGAAAGAAATTAAAAAAAAAATAATCGTAAACATTTATTTTGAGACTTACTCACAGAACATGGAAAAATTTGTTGCAATTTTTTACTGAATATTAATTAAATTATTCAAAATTAACAACAAAAGAAAAAATAATGCCGAAAGATATTGTTAAACAATGTAGGATAGGTAATCCACCGATTATACAATTCGTTTAATAGATCGATTGATAGTGAAATAATGGAAAATATTTAATTATCAGAAGCACCCACCTTCCCACGATGTTCTCCAAGACGCTACTTTTACCCGCACTCTGCGATCCCACCACGACGATCTGGGGCAGCGAGAGGTCCAGGCTGAAGCCGTTGTTAATCAGCTTATTTTGCAGTTCATTCACCATGTCTATCAAGTCAGGCTCGCCAGGCCGAGGAACCTCTGGAACTGAAAGACGGAAAAATTAATAAATAAATAATGAAACAGGTTCTGGAAGTTTAATTATTTATATATATAATAGAAAGTCCGTTTATATGTTTCATTTTTAGACAATTCTCACTTTTAAACAGATTCAAACGCAATTGGACACGTATTATCTATAGATGTATTTATGCAATTTTTTCGCAATTTGATTAGAGTTCGAATTTATTTCTTAGTTTTTATTTTAATTTAAACCATGTTAATTTCATTCTAAAATGTTCTTTAATTTCCTGATCCGATCCCCACTTTTTTATTTCTTAATATCTTTTTTTATAATTATCAATTGTTATGGTTTATTACTGCTTACTAGTAATAACAAGGTAGACAATTTATTTTAAATGAAAATAGGATAGCACAGAACATTTCATCCATCATGCGTTTGAAATGTCCTTTTTTTATTGATATTTATAGCATTGTTTTCGATTAATTTGTGTTTACAATTTTATTAATATTACAAGTAAATAAAAATATTTGAAACAAAATCATTATAGAAACATTTAGCGTAGAGTCATAACATGAAAAGGCAACAGTGTTATTATTAAACTCCTTGCAGGTTATGAAAAAAAATCTTCGCACCACCGTCTTCATAACAGCCCTTAAATTGGAAACAATGTTTTCCTCGAGATTCCTCATTCCCCGTAAACACAAGATAAGACAGACTAAAAGAGTGAGGCAGAGAATCTATAAAAGGGAAAATCTAGTGCACGTCTTCCCTATCCGAAGGGAAATTCAGTTTGTAGAGATAGATAGAACATGGCCAACTGAACATGTAATCGGAAATAATAATTAACCAATGACATTTTTCACTTGAAAACTTTCTTGCATTCTCTCAAATAAACTTGTATTGCCATAGGATGCCTTACATGGCGTTGTAAACGCGGAAATATTAACTTTTGGCCTAAACTTAGCATTTTTACGGAATCTATTGTGTGATATTTGGCTAATTATTTAGTTATTAGTCCCTGCCATGAGATTAATATTATCCGAAAATCGAATTTATGTTTTAGGTTTGCTATTTTCAATCAATCGATCGATTATGATGATGTCGTGTCCATGTTTCCATGGAAAGGAGATGCAGTAGTTTCTGGGGGTAAAAACCCCTGAGCATCCAGAAGGCAGAAGTCTGACTTCTAACTCAAATGAAGGCGACACACACATTCGCTTACACAACCCCTTCTTACAGGCGGGCACATTCATACATCTCACACATAGAGCACAGAACAACCATACCCGAACTGGGACTCAAACCCGAGAAACATAGATCAAGGGAAAGATATGCTATCCCCATGCCAGGACGCCGGTTCTAAATCGATTCAAACAAGGATTTGAAACAAAACTTGTAGTCACAAAATCCCAAACCAAATTTGGAATTATTACTTTTGCGTCTTTCTGAAACTACAAATTGATAGACAACCAACCAAATGTTAGATTTAGCCCAAAATTTGATAGAACTCAACACTTTTGAGGTTAAACCTGTGAGAATTTTATACATCTAACCCTCATTCTTTTGTAGTAATAATGTTATATTTGTTGGACTTTTGAACGGATTTTACTAATATTTGGCTAAAATTTGCAAATTTGGTGCAAAAGTTATAAGCGAAATTTCAACCTACCAGATTAAAGTGTTTTTGAGTTGTCTTTGTCAGACAAAGGTACATTTTCTAAAAATGCGCTTCTCGTTTTCATTGAAGTCTAAAATACGGAAATTCGCCAAAATCTAATAATTATAACGATCACTACTCTTTCTTTATAGAATGTATCCGTGAAAATAAAAATGAATCAGAAATTACTTTTTCGTACTTGATATTTTTACAGGTTGAATCCATGTCGTCCATTGTTGGTAAAATGTATATGATATCTATACTTATAATAAAGCTCAATGCGTGTGTGTTTGTGTGTGCGTGTGTGTGTGTGTTGGCGCTCTACAGGCCTGACCGTTGGACCTACAGCTACTAAATTTGGTACATGTATACCTTGGAGGTCGGGAATGTGCACCTCGGAGCCCTTTTTTCGAATTTTTAATTAGAATTTGAATTAATTAAAATTTAAGCGAAATTTCGACGTTTTTCCGTTATAACTTCCGAAAATATTATTGCACAAACATGATTTTTATATCAAATTAAAGTTTAAAAAATTAGCTTTCTAATGGTATCAGTTTTTTTAATTTATAACGTACGCGTCTATTTTTAACGAATTTTTAAATAAATATTTTAACCATGTTTTTATCACGTGACTGGATAAAATAAAAGAATGCCGGAAGTATGAATAAAAAAAACCATCATCGCAAAATAAATCTAAAGAAATGCAACTTTTAGCACGTGACTGGATAAAATAAAATAAATATAAAATGTGATATTTTCTTTAAAAAATGCAAAGCAAAGGATTCTATGATCTTTTGCAATATTTAAATGATTAATTGAATAAATTATCTTTATTTATACAGGATTGAATTTATACATGATATGCATTCAAATTCCTTTCCACTGGCCAATTTGTAAAATATTATTAATAGGCATATACATTGTTTAATACTATTAATTTGATCTAAATGAAGTAAATAATTACATTTTATGTAGTTTGAGTCAAAAAATGTATTTATGAATAATGAGTTTGAGATTTCTTCATACTTTGCTCTGTGAGCCATATTTTACAAAATATTTTTTATTAATATTTTAAATAAAAGTTGCTACATCAATCAGTCTTCTAAATCAATCATTAAAATTGACTGATTTATAAAATTAGAGAATATTATTAGGAAAACCTGTTCTTTTAGAACTTTCAGTCCATCATCTTAAAGAAAATATTAATTTCAGGCCAATCAATGCCCGAAGTTACTTTAAGGCTAATGCATATGTGATTTAATAGAAAATTTTAGAACTCATTACTCATGGCGAACCAGCTGGTCGCCAAAGGCGGCTAGTAATAAATAATTATAGAGCAAAAGATTGATTATTTAGGGTGCGCAATTATAGTAGTATATTTGGTACATCAAGCAAGATGAAAAGTTTATTAGATCATTTTAATTGTATTGACATAAGTAATGGGATTAATTTTAGACCGTAATGTTCTTCCTTTCTTCTTGATTCACAGTTTTAATAATGTTCTATAGTGACCAGATCTTCCAGATTAACAAAAACAGGCTCTGTATTTCGATTCTTTTTACTGGATGGGAAAAAACGTCCGTAATTAGAGTTGTTTTATATCCTCGATTATTTTGAATATATTGATTTACAAAAAATGCACTTTAAAATATATGATTACATTTAATGTTTCTTCTGTATCAACTTTAGAATAATATTTTCCAGTCATTTTAGCATTGACGTTCTAATATGATCATTGGAAAATGAGTCATTTGACTAAAATTAATAAAAATCGAAGTCGAATATTTTGTTTATACTTTCTTTCTCACTTTTCTTGATTTTGGCTTTTATTATGTATCTCATTGTCTCGATTTTTATTATTATTATTTATATAACTTGAGAGAGGTGAACGTTATTGTTTGGCCTCAGGTATCCTCTAAGTAAGTACTGAAACTCGCTGTTCCAAAATCGCAAAAGCATAATAAGTAATTCGTATTGTGTGAACGATAGATTTTCTTTCCCCTCTTATATCAGTCTATTATTTTATTTTTTAAAAGAAATGCGAATTATTTGCTAATGCGTAAGAAAAGAGTCATATTCTTTCGACTGGTTCAGACAGTCAACAACCGGAATGTATCCGCTGATTCCCTGCCTCATTGGATGCAGTTGCATATTTTTACAGGATGTGCGATAAAATAAAAATAAAAATTCGAACGATAGATAAACGTTATCTTAGATTGTTCCGCGGACCGCGTTTTTCCGTCGAGCTGAAAGTGAAACTAAAACTTCAAATGAAATCTTCGCAACCTTGTACTTATTCCCGGCTTAGGTTTTCCCGCAGGCTGCTCGCCTGCAAACTGATTGGTTGCTCGCTTCTAATGACGTCATCTGATTTTATCGTCTATTTCGCACTGAAGGCAGAACCTTGCACGTCAAAATTAGGGAGATTTTGATAGTAAAAATAACATGCAAATGTTTATTTTTGAAAAATAGAAACAAATATTTCATATTTATGCTTTTTAAAAAAGTAGGGACATATTGGATTTTATTTTGGAGAATTTCTGTAACCTCTTTGTAAGCATTAAATATTACTGAAATATCCTTATGCTGTTATCTATACTTATAATAAAGCTCAATGTGTGTGTGTGTGTGTGTGTGTGTGTGTGTGTGTGTGTGTGTGTG